>RJWM01010529.1:0-63255 GCA_004363535.1 Dasyprocta punctata | reverse complement strand
GTGATATCTGTGCACCCATGTTTATAGCAACCCAATTTGTAATAGTCAGATCTTGGAAACAACCCAAGTGCCCATCAATCAAAGAATGGATAAAAAAGATGTGGTATTTTTATACAATGGAGTACTACTCAGCTATTAAGAAAGATTGTATTGAGACTTTTATAAGTAAATGGTCACGACTTGAGACCATACTCATAAGCAAGATAAATCAAACCCACGCGTGTAAATACCGTATTGTCTCCCTAGTGTAAGAAATGGAAAAGTATATATGATTCAAAATCTACAATAAATACTATGGAAGGGTAAAAAAGCAGCTCAAAGAGCAAAGATAATCGGGAAGGGAATGGGCGGAAAGAGAAAAGGAAAGAGGAAAAGACATAAACCTGTATATATGTATATGTAAGATAACTAAAAAGAACACTGCTGAATGTATTCGTTATTGAGAAAGAACAGTTAATACTCATATGATTAGATCATTCTTGCATGTCTATATCTGTTAATGTAAGAAACCATTTTAAAGATAACGATGCGCAATATTGCACCCATTGTCAAGCTTCTATCTTCCGGTTTTGTAAACCTGCAATGTTGTGTATTTACTCTAGTTGTTTGCTTGTCTCTTTTGCTTGTTGTTTTTACTATATATGTCGTTTTTTTTGTTGTTGTTGTTGTAGTTTTTGTTTGTTTTGTTTTTCTTCGCTCAAATAAAAAAATAAATAAACAAATAAAAATTAAAAAAAGCAACAGATGTTGGAAGATATAAAAGATTAATCACTAATGAGACAAAAAAGAGCAACAGTTAAATTAGGACCTAATTTATAATATAAGAACTTTTCTTTAAAACCACTTTTTAAACCAGTAAAATAGATAACTGAATCATCAAGTAATATGAAAAAATAAAATAGCTAGAGCATAATGGAAACGTATTTAACATCATGAGAAATTTGTAATAAAAACATCATTTAACAGAATAAGATTCAATTATTCTCCTGATAGTTTTTTCCAAAGTACATTATTAGGTAAAATTGATACTAGCATGTCCTGCTCCTCAGATTAAACCCTTACTGAAGGACAGTTTGATTATACTTACCCAGAAATTTAGCTCTAATGAATAATCTGAACCTAACAAGTCAAATTCTGGGAATGTATTCTTTAGAAAGTAACTCAACTCTTAGAGACTTACATAACTAGCGAGTCGTAACATTAGTGTTTATAGTGCAAAAGGTAAAATTCTTCAAATCAAAATATTTATTTATTGTTATCCAGTGAAAATTCTCTGTGCCTTAAAATATACAGAATGCTTTCTTACTTTTTTCCAGTAAATTAACCAACCCTGTTCTTGGATTTGAATTTTTTTTTTAACAGGATCTCATTTTGTAGTTCAAACCGGCCATGAACCCACTATGTAATCCAAAATGACCTTGAGTTTGTAGTGATCCTGCCTCCTTATCCAGAGTGCTGGGATTGCAGGTGTGCCCCGCCACACCTAGCTGGATTTTATTTTAATAAGATCTTACATATAATCTTAATATAACAAATAGAAGCAGCATTATGTTAGGATAAAAGTATTCAATCATACCGTATAAATTTTAGAGTTAGCATAAAGACTAGTGTGTTTTTAAATTTTGTTAATCTTTCATGGGTACTTGAGACACTTATATCCTGCAGTTGTTAAGTATGTAAGGTCAAAGGTTTTAACTGTAATTCTCAAAACACATATTGTACTGAGTTTTTCATTTATTTTTGCCCTTTGTATTATCAGTTTGTAAGGGGGTATTTAAAACCTTCCACTAAATTAGCTGATTTATATATTTCTATTCATGTTCAGTCAAAACTTTAGTTAGCTTTTTGTCATATATTATGTCCAAAGTGCATAATTCTATTATGTCAAGATTAATATATATATATTGGTGTCACTTACTGGTGAAATGAAACTCCTGTTGTCAAGTAGTTGCCCATTCCATCTCTAGCAATACTTACTTTTAAAGCCTATTTCATGTGCTCTTAATAGTTAAGCCAGCTTTATTTTGTTTTAATTTGATGTATACAAATATTTCAGATACAGTCCTGTATACTTTTAATTTAGATACAGTGGAGCTCCGAAATTCGCGGAGGTTACTTTGATAGAGCACCTTAAATTCTAAAAACCAGCGAATTTCAGATTTGGTCAGAAAAAATGCCTGAAAATGCCTATTTTTATCGTTTAAACCCTAAATATGCTATGTCGCCCCATGTTATGCAATTTAATTTATTAAAACATTGTATTACTAAACCGTTAGAAGGTGCAGGGCATTTTGGCGGTATTTTAGGGTTCTTAGCACTTTAAGAAGAACAAAATCAAGATAGCTACTCCTGCAGCTACCCCTTTGGATGCGGGAATGCTGGTGCATCTGCAGAGATGGGTTTCAGGGTAGCAGTCAATAAGCAGCAAGGAGAATTGCATAACGCTCTCGGATTGGTTATTTGCAAACTTCCCTCCAAAAAAATAA
This sequence comes from Dasyprocta punctata, assembly GCA_004363535.1. Classification (NCBI taxonomy): domain Eukaryota; kingdom Metazoa; phylum Chordata; class Mammalia; order Rodentia; family Dasyproctidae; genus Dasyprocta; species Dasyprocta punctata. The sequence goes on along the minus strand of RJWM01010529.1, from coordinate 60,769 downwards.
TTGCGGGGGATATTGGCGGATTGCGAGAAATTTCGGGGGTTTCTTCCAACAATTATCAGTTAGGTTCTAAGGAAAAATGCGTGAGCGACTGAAGCCAGAAACTCTAAACCGCGACTTCACGAGGCTATACTGTAGAATCTCTTATAAATCCATTCAGTTGGAATTGATTGTCTTGTTCTTACAGGACAATCTTTGCAACTGGACTCTCTAGTTCGTTTTTAATTGATACGAATGTCATCTTGAATTCTGTCTGTTATGCTTTTTTCCTTTATATAAACATGCCTTTTGCTGTATTATCCTTTTCTGACTTTTTACCTTCTTTTCCATTACTAGTTTCAAAGTTTTCTATTTGATCTCCATTCTTTTCATGAGACTGTAGAAAACTCACATATATTCTTAACCTATGAAAATTATTTGCTTACTTTTCTACATGTTGGAAAAGCCAAGCTCTTTGAAGCGTGAATTTCACTTTTTAGAATCTAGTCTATGCAAATCATCAGTTGAACAAAAGATCATGTGGAGTTGTACCACAGTATTGATGGAGGATGATTATAGTAACTCCATGCGGATATCAAAATCCATAATACTCAAGGTTATTATAATAAATAGTATATAGTTTTTGCATACAATCCACCTATTCTCTCCCATATACTTTAAATTATCTCCAAATTTCTTTTAACATCTAATACAATGTAATTGCTATATAAAGAGTTGCTATACTCTATTACTTAGGGAATCATGACAGGAAAAATATACAGTTGTACCTCGGTTCACGAACTTAATTTGTTGTACAATTTTGAGGAAGATGTCTGGGTTTGTTTTTGTGTGGGGAAGATGGCTGCAGAAGTGTCTGTCACTTGATGTGGAGTATGTGAAGGAAAGCAAAGTTTTTCCAGATGCTTTTGTTTAAGAACCGAATTGTTTGTGAACAGAAGCAATCGTGAACCAATGTATTCCTGCAGTTTAAACATTTTCCATTATTTTCCCCAAATAATTTTCATCTGCAAATGATTGAAGCTATATATGTATGGAGGGGAACACATAAGTTTAATATATTACAATGAGAAGCTTAGAAGTAACAAAAATGTTGAAAAGTTGAAGTTAAGTAAGTAAGTTCTGATATATATGTAATGGAATGTAACATAGCTAAAATTATGTGGGATGGACACTGGAATCTAAAGTTGAGGGAACAAAATAGCTCAAAACTTAATTATTTACACTATGATAATAACTTCCTAAAGACTAAAGGAAGACAAACCAAAATATTAATGACTGTTACCTTGGAATAGTAGAATGGTGGATAACTTTATTTTCTTCTTTATGCTTTTCGTTGCATGCTAAGTTCTCTACATGAATACGCATTACTCTTCTCATCGTTTTTTTTTTAAATGGCTAGAAAAACTCTCCCAAATATATTTTTTTATCTTTCAATGAAATGGCTTTTAAAATAATCCTTCATAGAGAATTTCAAGTGCATCAAGAAAATTGTTCCGAACTACTAAGAATCTTATGGTAAATGTGACAAGGTTATGGTCCAACTTTTGACATGTTCATCATTAACGTTTTGCTGGTCCCTAACCTGTCTGAATCGATTGAGATGAATTCATTAGAGATGAGTAAATAAAAAAGTGATTTTCTCTCTAAATTAATATAATAACACACTTTCATGATGAATTTTCCAAATCATTTCAGGTTATACCTTTCTCTCTATGAGTTCAATTATTTTTGTCATAAAAAGCTTTTTTTCATAGACAACCTTTACCCATTTTTCAAAGCCTAATTTAACAATAAAACTGTTAACATACCATTTTAAGCTGATGATAAATTGCCTTTTAACCTATTTGAAATTTTTGCAATTAGGTGCTATAATATTCATAGATATAACCTTACCGAATATAAAGGGGAAAAAACCAAAAGCAAAAATATAGTTTTAACCTTGAAAGTTGACAGCCATTTGGACAAGAAAGAGACAAGCCATTTTGTGTATTTAAATTCCTCTACGCTCTCAGCACTCTGTGTATCACTGTTTCAATTAGTCGTTCTTAACATTTATCTTTTACTAAGTGTACGAAAAATATATTTTCCCTATTGTTAGCACCTCAGTATTGTATTCAAGAATTGCATAATCTGAGAAACTTTGAATAATAATGGAAATTAACATTTCGCGGCTGTTTATACAGATATGTATTTCACATCTTTGTGCTGTAGACAGTCAAGTAGTGCAAACATTCACACTAAAGTTTATTTTTTGCTCTAAACCTCTCCAAGAGATGGTCTTACAATTAATCACAAGGGAGCACTATCTTATACTTTAAATGAATACCTATTAGCAGATTTTTTATTTTACCATACATCTACAAAGCAAATGAAAATATTCTGACATATGGCAGTCAATAACTTATAAAATTTAAAAAAAGGATCTTTTTTAAAAATCCATTTTCTTAGGACTGTATTTATTCTTGCAATTATTTTCCAGTATTTTATCAATTAATTTGCATTTGAGTTATGAAAGACACATTTTCTTACACAGACTGCTTTTTAAAAATGGCATTTAATATGTATCATTTTCCATTTTCCCCCTGACATTCGTTTCTACTGCATGATTTCCTGTTGTATCTAACACTGAGCAAGTAGTTGTCTAATATAGGAAACAATCTAATTTTCTAAAAAATGTTTCTACAGAAGACTGTGCATTAATATCAATTATTCCCTTGTCTAGTTATCAAAGTAATGTGTAGGGATTTCTTGTTAGTTAGTTTGTTTATTTTTTCTAGTTCTCCCTGTGAACCACCCCCTCCCCTATAGCACTAGCACTAACTATCCAATCCCAAAAGAACAGGAAAAATGTTACTTTGGGAACATTAATACCCTAATCAGATTTTCTTTCAATTCCTATATACGTCCTGAAGTCTAGTTTAAGAACTGTGAGAGCATAATAATACACTGTCTATTTCTTCTTGTTTGCTGTTGAACAATAGCTATTGACTTGGAGGGATTTTACTTCTATTTGTTGCATAATTAGCCTAACATCCAGCTCAATTTAAAGGGTCCCTTTGGCTGCTTTGGTGTACATTTTAAGAACCTGTTGGTCTTGTGGATTCTAATACATTCTCTCTTGGAAAGCATTTATCTCTCAGTTGTCCCAGTGTTTCCTTTTCAGTGAATTTCCACTTGTTTACTAGTTTCCCAAAACGTTTCCCAACTGATCTGCATTGCACCTGTAGTTTATTTTCCTTTTGTGGTAAAACACTGAGATGAAAGGAATGTGGAATACAATGCTATTTCTTAGCAAATTCTTGGTATAAATTGGCTCTGCATGTGCTGATGCATAGAGCATTTCTACACTGATTTTTCTCTGGAGAATGCCATTTAACTTGAATTACAAACAGCAATGATAACAGTGTCAGGATAAACCCAAACTGATCCCAACTTTTCAGAACAAAGATCTCATATAATTCATAAATATTGAGATGCTTTGGCTGCAAATTCAGACATCGAATGACTAAAATAAGAAAGAGTGAGATATTTCACTTGATTAAAGGTTAACAGATAAGGTGAGCTCCAGGGAAGATCAATTCAGTGCTATTGTCAAGGTCTTAGACGTGTTCTGTTCCTTTGTTCTCTTAAGTGTGGCATCATCCTATGTGTAGAAGCAAGATGGTTACAGCTATGCCAGGCACCATATCTATATTCAGGAATAAAGAGAGACTGCTTCTCCCTGTGGATACTTCACATAAGCATAGAAAGATTCCCTTGGTCCACAGAAGACTTTTTTTTATTAGATTTCAAGTCAAAATGGGGTAAGATGATTATCTCAGAATCAATCATACATGAGATTAGTCTTGAAATTATCAGGTGTTCCTTGAAACTAGGGAGAATTTTCGTCTCCCCCAGGACATATGACTGCCCAGGTGAGGAAAGATACTTGATCAAAAAAGGGGTTTGGATAGTCCAACAATAGGAAAAAATAAATACTGGGTAGACCAGAAAACTGTCTACTGCCTGGTCTTATTAAATTGGTCTGAAAATATCAACTTGCATAAATGGGGTTGTATTACAACAGTAAAATTAAAATGTATACAAAGAATATCTTGTTTAACATAGTACTTCAACTACTAACAATCAAAGAGAAAACAGACAGTTCTTTCATTCAATATAAAAGCAATTTGCTTTAGAATTATGACTTTTTTGTGGTACTAGTGGTCAAACTCAGGGGCACACTACCATGAAACTATGTTCCAAGCCTTTTTTTTTTTATTTTTATTTTTTTCGGACAGGGTCTTACAAAATTGCTCAGGCAGAGTTTGAACTTGGAACCCTCCTGCCTCAGACTCTCTCATTCCTGGAATTACAAACATCTGGCTAGAATTATAACTTTAGACTTCATGAAACCATACTTAAGAAGATGTTAGATAGAAGGAGATTTGCACCAATAAATAAAAAATAACTTAAACATATGCCATTATGGGGCAACAGTATTGTTTAGTTTAGAATTACGAACTTGTCAACTACTTTAATACCAGTTTCATTCTGTTTGCTTCTCCACTATCCCTGTTGACTATTCTGCTGCAGTCTATCGACCTGTATAAAAGTTTCCACTTCATCAGAAAAAATATAACCAGCAGTCATTTTTCAAGACATTCACGTCATCAGTATGTAATTATTACAAATATTAAAGATGTGTTACTGCTTGCAATACCTACATGTCCTACCTACTTAGTGGAACAAAATTATGTTTCCCAAATGGAAAAAAAAGTCTATTAAAATTAAGGCTTCAAAAACCTTCTTCAATTCAAATGTAATCATAATTAAATTCAGGATAAAGATATCCTAATGAGATATTTTGCCAAAATATGTACCTTAAGGATAAGATCGCTATATTTAACAGCTAATTTCCCTCAAAATACCTCATAATTGTCTAGTTGCCTACAGGTAAAATAGGACTCTAAGGACTGATCTAGGTGTGAAGGTGCTATCATACGGGCCCATTCATATGCTTAAATGTGTTAATATAAGCTGCTACACAGTATGTGAATAGTTTTGCCAACATTATCATTGTGTATCACACAAAAGAGAAAATATTTAGCACTCTATTGAGTTCTATTCAGTTGATGGGGATGTTAATTACTAATAAATATATGTAAAAATCAAACACAGTTGACTGAAATTTTTCATATTACTATTTTTAACAGTGGAATTCTTCCTTTAAATGAGTGTTCATGACATAGATCAATGTAGAAGAGTGATAAAAAAAAAGAGTTGTTAGTTGAAACCTAAGTGGCATGTTTAGAAACTGGTCTTGCTCATTCTCTCAGAGTGCGGAGTAGTCACAAGACACCTCTCAATAACAAAATGCTTCATAAAGTCTCAACGAGACTCCAGTGTTTTATTCTGTGTCCTAGTAATTACACCTATTTTAGCTTCCCCTTGGTGACAGGTTAAGTGACCAGGAATTGGGAAGAGGAATGTAAAAGGTCCTGCACTCCATACTATGTTTCATAGAGGGCAAACTCAATGAGGCAAAGAATGGGAAAAAATTGTATAGCTGTTAGAGGAGCCTGTCTAAATTGAACTGTGACCTTTTCTAAAGGGGCACAGTTAATCACTGGGGAGCTGTTAAAATAGGTATCTTGACTCCCATTTTTATACCAGCCTTTCGCTAGTGTCTCCCTTGACCACATCCATACTAAAGAGTAAGTAGCCTTGTGATGCACAGAGGAGGACAGAGTTAGAAATTGGAGGGTTATGCGGAAATGCCTAGTATCAATCATAAAATCCCTGCTTATCTAAAATGCACTGTATTACTGATGTTAGTAAGAACTCTATAGCATTATTTTCATTTGTATCTTCTAATGGTCTTCAATCTAAGTATCATTATTCTTCTCATTTTACCCACAAGGAGAAAGAGGATTAAAGAGTTTAATTATTTTGCAAGTGAACACTGAAGCCAAGCCTTGAACCCAAGTATGAGTATAAAACCCATAAGCTTAATAATTTTTCTGTAGTTTTCCACTGATACCCTAAATGGCACTCTTAACCAATTCATTCAGATTTCTGTGCTGAGTTTTTTAAAAACTTTTGAATGTCTTTGGTAGTTTTTCCCTCAAAATTTAACCCGTAGAGTAACCCCGTCACTTCATTGTGACAACATGGCAGAGAAGAGTACAAAGTTTGTGTGTTTAGTGGGAAGACTACATGACATGTCACAATTCTGAGAGCAGGCTCAGGAAATTTAGTAATGTCTTCGTATCTTAATATTTAGCAGTTAGAATGATGAGTGAGTAACCTTCCGGAAGTTTAAAGGATTTATTTCAGGCAAATAATAATGTGACTAACCTGTGATTGCTCCCGCGAGTAACCAATCATTTCTCTCTGATCTTGGGTACCATAAAGAATGGACTTTGAAATTACGTCCTTACTTAGAACACTAGCATATTTTCCCTATGTCACTTAGGAGAAACTCTTTATTCATAACAAATTTCTATCCTGACATGATCCATGTCATTGACCTGGCATTTACAAGTCTAGATTCATTCTCTTTTTATTTGAATGGCCAAAGAAAGATCTATTTAGAAAATTAATTTAACTTTTTAATGTGTGAAATTATTTCCTGCAGAAATAATGATCTAGTATTTCAAAACAAAATTTTAATAACTGAACACTAATTTTTCTGAACTAGAACAGACCTGATCCTAACCCTTAAATGATTCATTCTTACAGCTCCAGCTTTCTGTTAAATTATAGTGAAAGGTAGCATGACTCTGGATGGAACTTCATTTTCTGGTGAGAGCAACTTAACATAACTCTATGTGATAAATATGCAACTCAGTTTTCTAGCAATATGCAAGTACTACATGTGAGGCATATAAATATCACAGTAATGCAAAGCTAGCTTAGTAACATTCTAACTCTTAGGTAGTAACCATTTATATGAAAGGCAGAGAATATAGTCAAGGATCTTAATTTCCCAATTATTCTTATATTTAGCATCACTTAGAGCACAATATGGATGTTTAATCTGGTGCTCTAGTTTCCAATCAACTTACTTGAAATCATGTAAACAAGCCTACATTGTCAGTAAATACACTTAATTAATGGCACCTCTAGAGAAATCCAGTTTAAAACATGTGTGGTAAATATTTACAGAAAAATAATGCATGTAGCCAGTATGTGACTATTGTAGGATTAAAGCTCTGGTAGAAATACCTCACACTGGAGATTTACTAAATATCAATTGTAGAAGCAAATAATAAGATCAATATTAAAACAGTATATATCTGCAAATTATGCTTAATAGAATTTAAACACTTTCAGTCTTCTTTTGCTGTGTGTTTAAATACATTATATGTATATTTACATACGTATTTCATTTTATTTTTGCATATGTAACACTTAGATATGCTGAAGGTTAATCAGGTAAATTCTTCTTCCTCAGTAGGATTATCTATTAATATAGGTAATTATGTTCTAAGCAATGATTTATGCTTGAGATGTGAGACTCATTTGTATATGCTACATATAACTGTCCAATACCAACAAGGTGCTGGCACGAACAAGACTGTGGGAAGTCAAACATTCTATTTTATTTAACTTAGCAGCCTCCAAAATGTCTAAAACATTGTTTAAAAAACTGATGGTGGTCTGTAAATATTTGTTGAAAGAATGAATAAAGGGAAGAGCCATAGTACCCAAAAATTAGATATTAGTATATAATGCCAATGCTGTTCTGTCGTAGAAAGATGGTTCGGATATTTATCAAGCTCGGAAGAACTTATAGTGGAAGGAATAAGAAGTTTCCATGAAGGAGGAAGACTGAGACTTGTCACTTAAATAGTAATAGGAATCTGATAGGGCCTATGGTAACAGGAGCTAATGTGACCAAAGGCACAGCTTTAGGAAAAAATAAAATATCTATATTCGAAGACTGAAGTATAGGCCAGTTTGACTGGACATAATTTCCACATAAAGGAAATAAATGTTGAATTGTTGTACATGTTCTGAAATAGCTGTTGAAAAGTTTAATCTTTATTTGGGAGCCACTGGAGGCTTCTGAGCATAAGCATGAAGAGACTGAAGTATTCCTCAGAAAGATTAATTTAGTTATAGTGCTGCAACTGAAGATGGAAATGGGAAAACCCATTATGAGATGAAAGTAACTGTTCACATGGATGGTAATAAATTACATCCTGAGTGGCCAAATAGAGTTCCTATATTTGAGAATCAGCTCATTTCTCCAAAATGATTCAAACAGTTTATGAGAGATTTCTGTAAGTCTTGAGTATGAAGAAATCATTATTACTCTAAAATAGCAATAAGAGAAACTGAGCTTTCCTGGAAATCAGGCATCCCAAGATGTTCAATACTCTGAAACACAGATGTAAATCAGAATTTCAGCTAGTCTCACCTGGAGTCAATTGAAGACCTTCATTCAGGGCCTATTTTAAGTTCTAGTCCTATTCAATGAACTATCTTACATTGATTTATATAGTATATAAGATTAGAAAGAGCTAATCAGAAGATGACAGCAAGCTCTCAAAAAATTATAGGCCATTTCATTTAGGCACAGGAGAGATGCTTAATAAATTCTGATGCTGTTGGTTTATTTTGGTGAAGAGTATTGAGAATCATAGTAGTTATCACAAAACTTGAAACTATTTTTTGTAGACTCTGTTTAAGAAGGTGAGAATATTTGCTTTGGGAAAACTGAAATTGTGCATGCTTCATTTTGCTTCATTACCAGCACTAGTGTCTTAAAGAATGAAAATCGAAGCAAAATTTACCAATAAACAGGCAAATAATGTATAAGACTTTCTATAAAATAGTTACTTCTAATAAACTGTATATTAAAAGCACATGTCATTTTCCTAGAAAACACATTTACGAGGGAAAATTTATTGTCAGGTATGAATACTGAGATGTCATGATTCCATAGTTATGGAAATATTGTCTCTCTGCCTATGCCTTACATACGATTTGAGATTTAACAGTGAAGGGGCTTGATTTTGTTTGCTGTTATTTGAGCCCCCTAGATTTGTCTGAATTTTCTCTGAAAAACAGTTGCTCTAAAATACAGTCAGTATTTCATCCATTGGCATAGCTGGTTCTCCACAAAATTTCGTATCAGCTAAATTTGTCATATCTATCTATCTATCTGTCTATCTATGTTTACCTCCCTTCTTTTTCTCACATCACTTCTTCTTCTCACATCCTGTCTTGGTTACCTTTCTCTTATTGCTGGGACAAAATACCCGACACCCAAAATGAAGGAAATAAAGATTATTTAGCTCACTCACTGTTTATGGAGGTTTCAGTCCATAATCAGCTGGCTCCAAGGCAGAGTGGCATAGCCATGGGGCAACACTTCAAGGCAGCAGCCTGGAAAAGCAGCCAGAGCAAAAGGGATGGTGGGGCACTTACAAAATCTCTGTGATTTCCTCTTGCACAGGATGAGGATATTTACAAAGTAAGGATCCTGGCACCCTGCTGAGTCAGTTAAACTTCTAAACTTCTCAAGTTGACACAGTGTATCAACAATAACACATCCCCACACACTTATGTCCTTATGCCAACCAGTGGCTTGCACACTTTAAAGTGTATAAGTATCACTAGAAACAGTTCATGAAATTATATATTCCTGGTTTTAAATTCCCTGGAGGTTCAAATTCTACAAGCACGGGAAAACCTGAGACTATGTAGTTTGATAAACTCCACCACGTTTTTCTGAGACCTGTATTCTAGGTACCACATTTTAAGTGAGTAGAACTTCAACTCTCGTCCTCCCTTTACCTCCACCATGTGCCATATTTCTGACTTAAATGGCTATTAATTGTCTAATTTAATGAGTAAAGTCAATCAAAATGAATGAGTCCAAAATCTGCTATATCGACAAAGGCTAAAAAAGTGTCCCCCGCTAGAGTCTGATTGGTAGTAGCACCATCCCTCATTGAAAGCAGCTATTTTATGTTTTCAATCCTGTAATGTATTACAGCTAATTAAATGATCTAATGTATAGTATGTGCTGAGATAGTGCCAAAGGAAAACTGCTTTCAAGGGGAGTATCTTTTATGCATTTAATTACACTTGGGTTCCAATCCAATTCAAAGCCATGTCTACAAAGGCTGGCATTTAGTCAGCTAAATATTTGAATGCTTCTTTGTTCCTAAGGAGGAAACCACAAGACTAATTTTTCTAACAAGTAATTGCAGGTGCAGGTTATGTTTGTAGTCTTAAAAAAGGAAATGTCTCACTGAAGGGGAAATTAAATGAGAGGGTTAAATGCATGACCTAGAAAGGATATTTGAATCACCTGTGTTTTTCCATCCTGTTTTAAAGTCTATCTTTCCTGTAAGGTGGGGCCAAATTACTAGGTGCATTCTCCTTAATACGAAGTTGGGGGCTGGAGGGAGAACAAAAGGGAAAAAAATGGCCAAACATAATCACTAAGCAATTTTATGTGCTTTTAACAATAACAGGAAAGAAGTAAAAATCTACACCACAAAGTATAAATAAAATATATGTAGGGAAAAATAATGACATACTTTCTCATTCACTAGAGACAATCAGATTCTATTTTTAGCTTTCTTTGCTTAGTTCACTTGGGAATGAACTTTTTCAGTGGAAATTTTGTTTGCCATTTTTGTGTTACTCTTTTCTGAAAATACTTCTAAGTCATACAATCTGATCGAGTGTCTCTGAAGAGTCTGAAACTTAATGAGCCAGGTACTTTGAAGTCCTCTTCCCTCCAGTGTGGACGCCATCAGTACTCTGTTTTTCTTGTTTACTGCTGTCCAGAATGTGATCATTATGTGTTGCAAACACGTACTCATAAAAAAATATAAATTGAAAACGAGGATAGTTCTTTTATCTCCATCTTATTTGACTGCGTTATTGTTTCATAAAATTTAATACAAATCTGTGCAACACTCTCTACTCCAACCTGAAAGCTTCTGATCTCTTTCTCTGTCCTCATTTGGTTAATAGTCCTCTCTTTCATGTTTTTAAATTTCCTTTCTTTAGATTTCTTCAAATTCCATTAAACTTTCCTGGCTGTATCTCCAACAAAACCACCTCTAAAATAGCAAAAATCTTGTTGACCACAGTGGCTCATGAGTTGATACTTTGGTGAAGGAAACATAACAGTATGTGCTGTGATTAGGGCAGGGGTTGACACAGTTTTTCTGTTAAGGACCTGATAGTAAGTATTTGCTTTGTAGACCATTTTGATCTCCATAAATTGTTATTGCTGCCATTCTTTCACAAAAGAAGCCTTACACAATGTTTGAACAAATTAGTGTACTTTGCTGCAATAAAACTTTTCATACAAACCCTTAAATCATTTCCTGTATTTCCCATATCACAGATATTCATCTGATTTTCTAAAACATTTTCAAATGTAAAAACAATTCTTGCCATACAAGAGATACAAAACCAAAGGTAGGCCAGTTTTCAGCAGTCACATGCGATCTTCTGATCCTGGTTGAGTTCGATAGTTTTTAAAGATTTTCTACCTTCAATCACATTTAATTCTTCATATATTCTTGTGAGGGCATTAATACTTTTGCCATTTTATAAATAAAATAAAGAACTTGAGATTCAGACAATATGATTGACCTGTCCAAAAAAGAGAGCTGATCGCTTGAGGTTCTCAGTATTGACCTTATATTGTCACATATTTAATCCTGTATTCTGACCTCTACAATATTCTTAATACTATTGCTACATATATGACTGATATAGTTCAACCCTCCAAATGAACCAAAGTCCAGTCAGGGTTTTAAAATTTTTAGTCTACTAGAAAATCAATTATTTTTATTTTAAGTGTAGAAACTCCAATCAGGATTTTAAAGTTTTTAATTTAGTAGATAATCAATTATTTTTATTTTAAGTGTGCATATTTATAGGGTGCAGTATGATGCTTTATACACGCATACAGTGTGTAATGATCAGTTCATGGGACTTTGCATTTTCATGTTGAACATTTAAAATTTCTTGATTAATGCACACTGCTATACATTTATAAAGTATAGAGTGATATTTCAATACATGTATTCAATGTACACTGATCAAATCAGGGCAATTAACACATCATTCTCTTTATTACTTTGTGTTTGGAAACCACTTCATTTCATGCTGTCCTTTGGAAGAAAAAAATTTTAAATAACAGATTTCAAGAGTTTTTCAAAATCACCCAGAAGATTTGTTAAAAATAAGCTAATGGACATATACCCAGAATTTTAGATTTAGTGGATTTGGGGAAGGGGTCATGAATCTGCATTTCTTCATTCAAAATATTCAGAGCTTTTTTTTATATTTACAGAACTGTGCAACCATCACCTATCACAATCTAATTCCAGAATACTGTCATCACTCCAAAAAAGAACTCTGTACCCATTAGCAGTCACTTTCAGTTCTTCCCTTCTCTACAATCTATAGCAAACACTAGTCAACTTTTTGTGTCTAAGTATTTGCCCATATTGGGCATTTTGTATAAATGGAATCAAACAATATGCAGTTTTTTGGTGTCAAGCTTCTTTCACTTAGTGTAAGGTTTTCAAGGGTCATTCATCTTCATTCATATTGTAGCATATATATCCTTTGTGGTTAATAATATTCTATTGTATAAACACACTATATTTTGTTTATCTATTCATTACATAATGGGCATTCCAGTTATTTCCATTTTGAGCTATTGTGATTAGGACTTCCAACCTTCCTGTACAAGTTCTGGTATGGGCCTTTGTTTTCAGTCCTCTTGGGGAACTGCCTTGAAATGAATTTACTGAGTCATGTGAAAAATTTGTGTTAAAACTTTTCTTAGGAATTACCAAACTCTACCAAAAGCAACTATACTGTTTACATTTCCAATAGCAGTATATAAGGATTCGAATTTTTCCACATCCTCATCAACACTTGTTATGCTGTGCCTTTTTGTCAGCTATCATCCTATTGGCTGTGGAATACTATATTGTGGTGTTGATTTGCATTTGAATGGAAGTGAGCGAGCAAGAGACAAGATAGAGGATAGAGTGAAGGGGGACAAAGCAGAGGGCAGATCACAGTCATGTAGCTTGTCTTGGTACAGTACCTCATTATTCTAAGCACCATGGAGATAATAGGAGCGAATGGAAAAGAGTGAGACATGAACTGCTTTGCATTTTAATAGAATGGATAAATGAAATGGCACAGTTAGATTTGGGAAAAACCATGGAGCACCAATAATCTAGAGAGGGGATAATGGTACCCAGGACTAAGTTAGAGTTAGTTCAATGTTGATAGTTTCTGAATATACACTGATGATGGAACAAACAAGACTAAATGATGAGATAGTTGTGAGACAGACTTGTTAAAGATGATTTGAAGATTTGGTGTCTGTGTGAAAAATGTTGTACAGGATTGAAAATCAAGAGTGGAGTAAATCAAAATTACGGTTTTAGACTGCTAGTTTTGAGATACCTTTTTGATATGGAAGATGTTAGTTTATTCCTGGAATATTTAGCCTGCCAGGTCATTTATCAGAATCTTTAAAATCAGATTATTTTAGAGTCATATGGCTATTATAAAATTCTATGCAATGTATATTCATACCTTTTAGATTCTTTGGAGTTATAACCTAGAAGGATTTTATGAGAAATTAATTTTTGAAATAGAATGGATGTATCTTTCTCTTAATAAAAACTTTCTTGGATTTATCACTATCTTTTGACTTTTCAAAAGCATTCAAAACATTCTGTATTACTTTACCACTGAACATAGCATTCGAATTTCACCACTTTGTGAGCTACAACCCATTTTGTTTCTCATGAATTTTGGTAATTCCTAACATATTTTTTCATTTTATTCTGTTTGTGGAGGTATTTTTATTAGTTTACATTAATGATGCAGAGCAATAGATTTAAATTTGGCATATTTATACTTGTATAAAATCTACTTTGATCATTTTCACTCCCCAAATCCCCTTTTTGCTCTTCTTTCTTCCTTTCCCTCAATTCCTTTTCTTTTCTCTAGTAGTCTACCTTCTAACTTCACTTCGGTATCCCCTTTTTTTTCTTAAGTTCCATAATGAGAGAAAATTTGGAATAGATGTCTTTCTGAGTCTGGTTTATTTCTCTTACAGTTGTCTCTTGTTCCATCCATTTTCCTGCATAAGACAGTATTTTATTCTTCCTTATGACTGAATAACACTCCTTTGTATAGATAACATATTTTTTTATCCAGGCACCAGTTTTCTCCATAACTTAATTATTGCAAATTTTGTGTCAATAAATATGAATTTGCCAGTATATCTGTAGTATGCAGACTTTAATTCTTACAGGTAAGTGCCAAGAATCTAGCACAGGTTTTTAAGGTTACCATGGTCATCAGATCTTTAAGGATGCATAGATTTTACTATATCTGAAAGAGTTAATTCATTGTTATTTAAGAAAATAGGTATCATCATTGACCTGAAAGCCGAGGATAAGCTATTATCTACTCAGAGAAAAATCCACTGGGTAACTTATTGATTTAAAATAAATATAAAATATATCCAACTTATAAGATCACAATAATCAATTAAAGAGGATACCTGTTTGTTCTCATTTCCTCTGGTTTGAATCTGTTTACTTTCCATGGCAATACCATGAATCTGTCCCTATTATGTCACATGATGTTCAAAGTATCGTTTAAACTCTTATGTAACTGGATAACACTGGTTGTATTATCAAACCTCTTCTATTGTCTTATGTTCTCAAACCTGGGACCATATTTACTCATCTACACAAACTACTGTCTACTCCTGTGATAATGATAATGTTACATGAATGAAAGTTCTAATAATGCGTATGATGACAAGGTCATGATATGAATTATTTGTATGTCATTGTTGTGTTGAAAACACACGATATTCATACAATACTGATTTTAAAAATAAGCCTAGACGGTGTGGTGAAAGCATGTGAATTCAAGATCCAAGTCTATTTGCTTTTTACTTTTTTAATCTAGCAAGTAACTAATTTATCTTAGCATTATTTATAAAAAAAGAATTGGCATTTGCCCAATTTTATAGTATTTCAGTCAAAATTAGATAAAATAATATTCTTAAAAATATATTCTATAACATATCAAAAATTTTATTTTGGTCTATCTAATTTGGAAGAATTTTTATTGGTAGTTCCTAACCTTGAATTTGAAAATAAAATACTCTGCTATAGTTTCCAGACATTTTTAATAGAGCTGGTAAATGGGCTTTCAAAGAGTCCATTTCCTTTAAAATAAATTATAACGGTTTCATCATTTAACTTTCATTAAATTCTAAGGTTCTTTCTAGAATGAGTTAGCTTTCTTTAGAGATTCATATGTAGAAAATAATCCAATACAGGAAGGCTTACTGCAAAATTCCTCTGACAATTGATTTTGAATTTGACATTTCAATAATATTATGCTGAATTTAAAGTTTGTTAAATCAATGAATAAATTTTGGGGATAATACATCCTTGTACCTTTGCATATCTTTCATACCCTCTTGCATATTAGAAAAAGATATAATCATCTTCCTAGCTTTTAGGGAAAATAGAAGTGTTGATATATTTAAATAACGAATGATAAGACGATCATATGTACATTTTCACAAAACTTTACTTTTTATATTATACTAATGTTTCAAGTAACATTTATAGTTTATGTATGTTTCATTATTTCTCTATTATTCAGTGGGTGTTGATTTATTATTTACAAGTTTCAGACCTGTTTCAGGGATAACTAAATGTAGCCAAACAGAGCAGAGTAGGTTCAAAAGAACTTGTTGATATCATGTCTCTAGTTTTGTGGAGTTAGAGAAAAAAAAAAAAAAACAAACTTTGTTTAAAGGAGTTTAAAGCCTCAAGGCTAGACAGTCAGGCTGTATTTAAATGGTTTCTCAAAGCAAGGACAACATGAGTCAGAATTCAAGAGATGTGTTTTGGAAAGGGGCCTGGAAATCAGAGAAGAATGGAGTAAAGTATAATGGTGTTAAATTGGAATTCAAGAGGAACATTAGAGGAAATGTCTCTGGAGACCAAGGATTCTGTTTGTCTTGTTCACTGCTGTATTCTCTGTAGAGAGTTTTTGTAACAGAAATATTAATTGACTGGCAAAATGCTATTAATCAATTCTGTTCACGGTATGCCCGTGCCAAGGTAACATGTAAGCAAAACAGACACAATAAAAAGACTCATGAAAAATAAGTTCCTGGTAATAAAAAAGATGAATAAATGAATAGGGTGTGGTTCTTGTCCTCCAATACTAGACAATTAAATCCTCCTCAGGAACTCAACTGAAAGCAAGCACCACACATACTGACTGAGAGAGAAGGATTCCAAACGATTACTAAAATCCAACCAGTTGATGAGACAGGAATGGCATGTCAGACAGAAGCCAAAGTGTGCAAAGTCTTTGATATGAAAGGATGGCCTGTTTGGAAGCTGTTTTGTAGTTCAATACAAGTAAGATGGAAGAGGACACTGGGAAAATAGACACAAACGGGATTCTAAGGCTCTTCAAGGTTCTAATAAAGAATTTGTACTTTTTAAAGTTTCAGATAGTGAATTCCAGCCTGTTGACAAAAACGTATTGATCTCATTATAAGAAAATTTAGCTTTTTAATAAAGTGTGACGGCTCTTGAAAGAATGTAGTTAAGTCATGAAAGTGAAGAGCCTTTAGTCTAAGGAGAAGGGAAACAGGTATCTTTTGTTCAGTAGCAGTGGTAAAACAGACACCATTCCCCTACCTCCTGAAAAATATTTAGTTAGAAGTTGTTTTATAGCAACCTCTAGGAATATGAGGTTCTAATATGAATCCTCTCTAGTTTTATTATACCAAATTATTAATAATATCATGTATTTCTTGTTGCAGCTAATATGAAAAAAAGATTGACTCTATGGTAGTTCAGAGTTTAAGATATTGTTCATATAACTTTTTAGAATTTAGTCAACCTACATGGCTACCAATTACATTATTTTTTTTTGAACCAACATCTCAATTAAGTTTGTATGTGATGTTAAAGTGGAAGGAGCAGGTCATAAAGCAAAAAGAAACAAATGGCATCCACTAGATTATTTCCATGGGTGAGAAATACTTTGGATTTTTGTTACACTTGCTGCAAATGATTTAATGACCATATGCCATTAAGAAGGTTATCATTATAGGAGAAGAAACTAAAGCCAAGCTCTATCCATTTACAAAGACCAGTATTATCTGTCCATACCAAAATATATAGCATCCTTATACAAAGAAAAAGAACTCCACTTAATTATTTCTTAACCATCCATCACATTTCAAACATCAGATATAAACTTTAAGTTTGGTTATGAAGAGGTATTTATCAGAAAAATGTAGTGGGGAATGTGGTTGGAGAATTAGAGGTTGAAAGGAAAAGAAGTAGAGAAGGAAACTGTTTTACTCAATGCATTTAAACATAGAAGTTTAGTTATCTTGGTTTAAATTCTGTCTCTGTAACACTGCATTTATTTTATTTGGGTCTCACTTTGGAAATGGTAAATATTTCTAAAATGACAAATAGATCTCATGTCTTGAGATAAATTTGATTAACTTTGAACTGCAGTGTTAGGAACAATTCCAAGGGTTTTTTCTATCTCATTAGAGAAAAGAGTAGTGAGTGATCCCTTAGGGATGTCTGCCATGGGCTGATCATAGCACTAACCAATTTTTTATTAAGTCTATTTTTCCCCTACTAAACTCACTCAAATGATTTAAAAATAGTATCGCATTTCTTCTAAAGAACATCATCAACACAAATCTGAAGTCTTCCTGTTGCCTCACAATATAAGGTGTGGTGTCCTCTTTAGTCTCTCAGCATGCTGTAGCTTTTACTGTGATTATCCTTCTAGCCATCACTTCAAAAATAATGCACAGGGTAATATGTGTTTGCAGAAATTCCACAGAAAAATCATTCTTTCAAGTTTACAAGTGAAGCATGATACTTCTTGAAAGTTATGCTGAGTTCATCTGTAATTCATTGTGCCAAAAGCAAAATATAATTTTGTCATTTGAGTATTTAGAAAGCTTTCCATAAACAACAAAAATTGCTTTAAATGCATCGTTATTTCTCACCTTTCTTTTAAAAGCACTGTTATTTACCTCCATATTCTGTACTACCTTGAAGATTGTGTGTGCTTATGTGTCTCTATGAACACAGATAAGCATATGATGATAACTCCAGTAGTGACTGCAAAAGCACAGTTGACAGAAAAATGCTTATATTTGTTAAATGGAAATCCCATTATTGAAATATCACTGTAAAACTCTCCTACCCTACCTTCTTAAAGAGATTGTGAAAAAAAATTTATAGACTTTGGGTGATGTTCTCTTAAGAATTATCTGAACAACCTATAATATGGTTTCACGTTTAGATGTACTGAATACAAAATTACATATGCCCTGAAATAATGAACTCATGGAATACACTTAAATCAATAAATGGTGTCAAATAATGTAGAAGTACTTCAAATTTTCAACATCATCCATTCATTCTACATAACTGGTTATGCAAAATCATGCCGATATTGTGAGACCCAAAATCCCACTCATACATTTTTCGGTGTACCAATATATTCAAGATTCTATCTTTTTATTTTATATTCTGGGTTATCTTGTATCAACCATGTATATAAAACTGTTCACATTTCCTATTATGACAGCTATACAAAGTCAATGTCTCAGAGCTGTGTATCAAAGTGGCAAATATAATAACAGCACAGATCTGTTTTGACACTAATATGAATTTCATGCTTCTTTTCCAGTCCCTTGGCCAAACATTCAAAAATATTGTAGTACCCAGTAAATAACCATCCAGCGGCAAAATCTAGTTGCTGTGTCTATTATTTTGAGCACAAATTACAAGACACAAGGATACACAATATTTTTCTACATTTCACATTTTATTTTGTATCCTGTATTTTTAGCATGACAGTACCTTATTCTGCAAATTCGAAACATGACCGAATGGGAACGTAGAGGCTTGTTTCTAGGCTTCTCTTAGTTTTAAAATGAAAACTACCATTTTGCTAGCATTTTTCTAAGTTTCTTTGCAGTTCACTATATGCCCAGCACCTATTCTAGTATCTTTTATGAGAATTAAATCTTACAGTGATTCTCTTTAGTAGATGCTATTATTATGTTTGTCACAGGTGCAGAAATTGAGGCAGAGAGGAGATGAGTGATATGGGCAATATTTCACAATTAATAATAGTATGGTCAGATTTTGAGGCTAGGAAGACTAGTTCCAGAGGCCATACCTACCAACTTATCATGCTGCTTGTACATTAAAAATTGTAATAAAGAATTAAGGTACTAAAACATGTTGGTCCTAGTCTATGCATTGGGAATTATGATGATTGGCATAATAATTATGCATAATTTTCACAATAGATCTATTAACTAAAAAGTGCCATCACTCCATTTTATAAATTTCACTCAAAAGTTTAAACAAACAAGCCATAAAATTAGAAAAATAAGAGCATCTTAGTTACATAACTCCTAAGTTAAAAAAAAAACAGGGTAATAAGAAGAAGAGAGGGAAGGGAAGAGAAGGGGATTTAAAAAAATGAACAATCTGTAATATTTACATGTAACCACTTCCCAAGATGACTGTACACTGCATGAGTTGTAAACGTAGTAATAAAACAAAAGAAAGAAAAGTTAGATGGAAGCTTCCATCTGCCTGCATCCAAAGTAGAAATTCTTTGTGCTTTTATATCATCTCTATTCTGAAACAAGACTTAACATTAATGAACCAGTTGGCTAAGTATTATTGTCTGCATTCCCACTTCCATGATCTTTCTACATTGAAAGTATAAGAAACTGAAGGGCAATGGGTGAAACAGTACCTACCTCTGTGTTTATAATGTCTTCAAGCCAAATTAAAGTCATTTAATAGTTACCTCGTGTTAATTTTTTTCTTGGAAATTGAGTGGCATTGTTGAAAGACAATAAATATAACTGCATATTATATCATAAGAATAGACAATTACAAAAAAGACTATAAGATGAAGTACCTTTATACGAGCTGTAATTGCAGTTGGTAATTAAATTGAAGTGTTTCATTTTCTCAGTCAGCTCATCAGTGACACAAGAAAATAAACAATTTGAAAGTGAAATCCTTAGGGGCAAACAATAGTAATTAATTGCATTTTTCAAGGAAAGTAAAACATTCTTACAGCCTGTTTGGGTGACCTCCTGAAAATATACCCAGTGATGGTGAGCAAGAGTGTGGGGCTCAGAACCTGACGTGATTTGACTTGAATATTCATGAAGTCTCTGGCTTGATTTACACTTCAAATCTATCTCCATTGTCAAATCCATTGTCTCCTAGGTTAAAAATGAAAGCAGATTTATATTCTGAAAAATTCACATCACACAATGTGATGATCAGCATGGAAAGACTTTGCCATAGTGGGAACACATAACATAACATGGGACTGTGATTAATTCCTTCTAGCTTGGAATATCCTCAAGTATCAAGAGTATTTTTAGAGTTACTTGGGAGCTGAAATGCAAATATTTATGTGTATAAATTTCAGTCCACTTCTCATGTGGCTACAGGATTAGAATCATAAAATTCAGGCAGTCTGTTTTGCCACTGTTCATTTGGGATTTATGCACATCTTTTTGTCTATTCTGATCACACAGAACAAACTACTGTTACTTAAGCTCTGATTTATGTTGCTTGCTTTGACACATGGCCTGAAATATGTTTTATTCTATATGATTTCAACTCACTTAATGAAAAGCTATGTTAGTACTAATTGTTTTATTTTCTTTTTTGTTTTTGTTATGAGTCTAGCCCTTGCACTTAGGCATGAGTATGAGTCCAGCCCTATTACATACCATGTATTAGTTTGCTTTTACCACATAAGAAAAACATATAAAATTTGATTTAAAAAATAACTGTTTATTTGGTCCAGGATTCTTCAGGAAGGCATTTTTGTCTTTGTGGTTGCTGTGAGCTAGTCCAGATTCATCTGATCTCAATTGATGCTTACTTACATGTTTACAGGTAACTTCCATGACTTCATTTGGTGTGGCTTGTCTCTTCTGCATGCACTCTTTCATTTCTAAGCCAGCTTGTCTGAACTTTTGCAGATGGTAGTGTGGCAAAGATTCCAAGATCAGCGTGAAAGGTTAAATTTTTTTTAGATTTTATTTTAAAGAAAATAAAACAAAACAAACAAAACAGAATGAAGCAGATCAGAACCTAACAACTCAAATAACACAGGATTTCAAAACAAGACAACAGGAAATCAATAGTAGTGACCATAATGTCTTTTGCTTTCTTTGAAATAGCTGTCCATACCTAACTAACTTGGTTAGTACAAATAGAAGATAAATTAAAACAAAACAAAGCTGTATAAAACCAATCAAAACAAAAGGATGAGGACCTTATAGACATTCAAAACCAGATGATAGGAAATCAGTAATGGCTACCATAATGTCTTTTGTTTTCTTCAAAATAGCTGTCTATACCTTCATGCATATCAAAATCAAATACTAGAAAACAGACTAAAAGTGATTGCAACAAATAATTAAAGCAGTATTGGGCTTCAAAATAAGATGACAAGAAATCAACAATAGCTACCATAATGACTCATTTTCTTCAATCTAGCTGTTCTTACCATCACACATAATAAAATAAAATCTTATAATCTCTTTAGAAGATGTTCTAGGCATATATAAGCCTATACATGTACATTTATCCTTTCTGTATTAGAGGGAAAAATGAAACAAACCAAAAAAAAAAAAAAAGAAAAAATAAAGAAACAAGAGTCAGATGAATAACAATAACAAAGAGCCCAAAATAATAACAATATAGGCTTTCAAAACAAGGTGGCAGGAACATAACAAAGTTTGTTGCTTTGCATAGTTATCTTGAAAAGTGTTACTCAAATTGCCAAATACAGACATGCAAAATTGATCTAATCCTACAAATGTTAGCTGTTGCAAGAACTAATAGAAATAGTAGTACAATCATCTTAGTAATCTTAAGTGTATGTATACAAATTTATATCTTTTTTCTTTTCCCTTCCTTCTTTTCTGCTTTTCTGTACCTGAGTTATTTTTTCCTCTTTGAGAAGTTTCTTACACTTTTGCAATGTTTATTGAAGTTGTATCTTATTTACTCTTACAGTTTCTTACACTAGGGAGACAATATGGTATTTACACATATGAGTTTGATTTATTTCACTTATGAGTATGGTCTCAAGTCACATCCAGTTATGTATAAAAGCCTCAATGTGATCTTTCTTTATAGCTGAGTAGTACTGCATTGTATAAAAATATCTTATCTTTTTTATCCATTCCTTGGTTGATGGGCATTTGGGTTGTTTCCAAGTTCTGGCTGTTACAAATTGGGCTGCTATAAACTTGGATGCACATACATCACTGTGGTACGATGTTTTCAGTTCTTCTGGGAATATGCCCAGAAGTGGAATAGCTGGCTCAAATGGGACCTCCAGTCCCAGCTTTTTGAGGAACCTCCACACTGATTTCCACAGTGGTTGCACCAGTCTATACTCCCACCAACAGTGGAGAAGAATTCATTTTTCCCCACAGCCTCTCCAGTGTTTGCTATTGGTGGTTTCCTTGATCCTAGCCATTCTTTCTGGAGTGAGATGGAATCACAGTGTTGTTTTAATTTGCATTTCTCAAATGACCAATGATGCTGAACATTTTTTCATGTATTTATTTGCCATTTGTGTTTCTTTAGCTGAGAATTATGTTCATCTCAGATGCCCACTTTTGGGTTAGGTCTTTGAATTTTGTGGGTCTGACTTTTTAAATTCTTTATATGTTCTAGAAAGAAGTCCTTTTTCTGAGGGACAGCTGGCTAATTTTTTTTTCAATTCATGTATTTCCTTTTGACTCAGTTAGATTACTTTTGAAGTGCAAAAATTTTTAATGAGATGAGATTCCAGTTGTTGGTTCTGGGAAGTATTTCCTGTGTAGTTTGATTTTTGTTCATGAATTCTCTGCCTACTCCTATATTTCTTCTTTTGTTCATGAATTCTGCCTACTTCAAGATTTCTACCTAATTTGTCTTCCAGCAGATTTAGTGTTTCTGTTTTAATATTCAGATCTTTGATCCATTTTGAATTTAGTTTAGTGCGTGGTGATAGGCATGGGTCTAGTTTTAGTTTTCAGCATATGGAAAGCCAGTTTTTCCAGCACCACTTATTAAAGAGGCTGTCTTTCTCCCAGTGAACATATTTGGGGCCTTTGTCAAAGATAAGGTGGCTGAGTGTGTTTGTGGTTGTGGTTGTATCTTCTAATCTATTCCATTGATTTTCAGGTCTGTTTTTATTCCAGTATCATGCTGACGTTATCACAGTAGCTCTGTAATATAACTTCAAATCAGGGATTGTGATGCCTCTTGCCTTGTCTTTGTAGCCCAGAATTGCCTTTGCTGTTCTAGGTCTCTTCTGATTCCAGATGAATTTTAGGGATGATTTCTCCAGATTTGTAATGTATGCTAATGATATTTTGATTGGAATTGCATTAAATCTGTGTAACAATTTTGGGAGAATGGTTATTTTCACAATATTTGTTCTTAACAAGGAATGTTTTTCCGTTTTCTGAGTTCCTCTTCGATTTCTTTCTTTAGAGTACTGTAATTTTCACTAAATAGATCTTTTATTTCCTTTGTTAGATTGATTCCTAAGTATTTTAGTTTTTTGTATGCTGTTGTGAAGTGTGTGTCTTCTCTTATTTCTCTCTCAGTGAGTTTTCTGTTTCTGTACAGGAATGCTATTGATTTTTGAACGTTGACTTTGTATCCAGCTACATTCCTGAATTTGGTTAGTACATCTAGAAGTCTGTCATTGGAGTTTTTGAGATCTTCTATGTATAGTGTCATCTGCAAATAATGATAATTTAACTTCCTTTCCTGCCGTTATTCCTTTTATTTCTCTCTCTTGTCTAATTGCTCTGGCTAATATTTCCAGCACTATATTGAATAGGAGTAGTGATAGTGAACAACCTTGTCCTGTTCCTGATTTTAGAATGAAAGCTTTCACATTTTAACCATTTAATATGATGTTGGTTGCTGATTTACCATAGATGGCTTTTATCAGATTGAGGTAAAGAACATCTATTCCAATTTTCTGTAGGATACTTATCATGAATGAGTGTTGGACTTTATCAAAAGCTTTTTCTGCATCTATTGAAATGATCATGTGATTCTTACCTTTGGCTCTATTGATGTGATGCATTATGCTTATTGATTTGCATATGTTGAACCATTCCTGCATTCCTGTGATGAATCCCACTTAGTTGTGATGTATAATCTTCTTGATGACTTATTGCATTCTGTTTGCCAGTATTGTATTGAGGAATTTTGCATCTCTGTTCATTAGGGAGATTGGCTTGTAGTTTTCTTTTTTGGTTGAGTATTTCTCTGGTTTTGGTATTAGGGTAATGCTTGATTCCAGGAATGAGTTAGGAAGAATTTCTTCCCTTTCGATTTCATTGAAGAGTTTGAGGAGTGTTTGCATTAAGTCTTCCTTGAATTTCTTGTAGAATTCAGCTGTGAATTCATCAGGACCTGGGCTTTTCTTTCTTGGTAAGGTACTAATTACATTTTCAATTTCATGAATTGAAATTGGGTTATTCAGCAGTTTTACATCTTCTTGATTCAGCTTTGGTAATTCATGTGTTTCTAGGAATCTGTCCATTTCTTCTGTGTTATGAAACCTATGGGAGTAAAGGTTTTCAAAGTAGGTGTTGATGATCTTCTGTATTTCTGCAGGGTCTATACTGATTTCAAAGCTTTCATTTGAGAAATGTTAAATTTAAACATGCAAGCACTTTCTACATCTCTGCTATTGTTCCATGAAACAAGTAGCCAAGTCTGAAGACATATAGATGATACAACCAAATAAATAAGGATACTGTGAGACATGACAAATTTAGCTATCATTACCACATCAATTGGCCCCATACTCATTTCCAAAACTACAGGATGATTTATTAATTTCTCAGTCTTGGTTTCAGCATTATCTCACTAGATTAAAATTCATACACATATATCAATGTATAAATTGCCCAACACAGGGAAGGTACTTAATAATTATCTTTTATATATCTATATATGTCCATTTATAGGTTACACAAAACAGGTGTTTTAATATGAGAGCAAATAGTTTTGCTATGTCATCTCATTGAACTCTAGAATTCTTTAAATATCTGACTGGCAAGTTAAGTGTTTCCTTTTTCCTTAGTAATTTGTCAATCTGTTATAGCTGTGCCTTCATTTGGCAGATAAAATTCTGCAAAGGAATGTATTCCTAAAATTGCGTATTTTGTATGCATAGATGCATAATGCATTTCAAAAAAAGCAAAAAAAAATTGAATCATTTATATAGCTCTTCTTTTATTTCCTTACAATTTAACAGGCAGAGGCAAATCTGTGACAATACAGACCATACGTTGCATTTGGGCCCAGGCTAGATGAGGTCATAACGGTTCAGTTTCCAAAATATTAAGCATAAAAACTAAGACTTGGAGGCTAAGACATTTTAAAGTCAGCTTGGCATTATAATCAAATAAGCAAAAGAGCCCTAAAATTCAATTCTACTTTGGCTTGATTGTCTTTAAAAGCTGGCTCTGATGTTAATGCACGGATGCTCACATCTTTAATTTGGATTAGGGCCATTTACACAATAAAGTAGATGAACTTTCATAATTTTCAATTGCATGCATTATTTTTACTATTGATCTGTGTCTAATAGATCATGCTATTGGCTGCCTGCAGCATTCAAATTTTGTCTTTCAAATTCAGAACTGATTAGTAAATATAATACCAAAGGGTTTGGACCTGAAGATTATGTAAATGGAAACTCACTAATTAAATAGTCACAAATGATCACTGTGCAGAGTTTATTTACTCTGTAAAGAACACAATTATTTTGTATATCATTAAAATCGTGTAGAACATATAACGATAATGGTAATGTACAAAAATATCTTGTATGTCACTCCAGATTATTTTGTGACAGAACCTTTCTGAACTTCAATGAGTTTTTAGTAAAAAGTAAGAGCATCTGGTCAAAAT
Organism: Dasyprocta punctata; assembly: GCA_004363535.1. Classification (NCBI taxonomy): domain Eukaryota; kingdom Metazoa; phylum Chordata; class Mammalia; order Rodentia; family Dasyproctidae; genus Dasyprocta; species Dasyprocta punctata. The sequence continues at coordinate 34,691 of RJWM01010529.1, read as the reverse complement.
GGGCTAACAGGATAATCATCACTATATTTGAAAGTCTTTTAATATTTGGATGGCTGGGAGGGGTGGTGCACACCTGCAATTCCAGCACTTAGGAGGCTGAGGCAAGAGACGCACTGCAAGGTTGAGGCCAGCCTGGGCTACAAAGTGAGTTCAAGACCCACCTGAATTGAATAGCAAAACCCTGTCCTGAAAAAAAAGAAAGATAAAAAATTTGGCTATTTTTGTTAGATGGAGAATGGAAAAATTTAAAGACTTCATTGGGATCAATATGATATTAGAGACAAGTTGAAAATGCCTTTAGAATAATATTGATTGTATCAAAATAGTATATTTTCTATCTATAATTCCAGTGATCACACACACTCATGCACATGATTTTCGATCTATTTGTCAGTTATTGAATATGTTGGAATCTAAAATAATTCTGAGATGGAATATTTATCATTTTCCTTTTGTAATTAAATTAATCACTCCTAACTGGACACAAAATCTAAGTGGAATGGCTCTGTTGACACATCTGTATTCCTTGTTCCAACCCATTAATTCAAATGGATGAAAATTCTACTATAAAAATAGAGAGTAGATGTAAAATTTTTCAAGATGCATAATAGAAACATTAACAAAGTAATTATTTCTTTGTAATGTTTATTAAGAAATATAATTTTGAAGCAAAAATTAAATTTTCTGAAATCATATCTTAAAATATGACATAAAAAACACTAGATTTTGTGAGATGTAACCTCTTAATTTTATTTTTGATAATTCTAATAATTGTATAGTAATAGGCATTTGGCAAATACCGTATACAGTTATGAAATTCTCAATTTTAAAGAAAATGCTGGACAATGATGCTCTACAAAAATTTTCTATATAATAATACAAGTTTATGCATATAGAAAAATAAAATATTAGAAATGCTTACTTGCTACTTACAAATCATGAGAGTCAATTCCAGGAGAAAAATCAAGGTTTCAGTCTACTTGTAAAGTCAGAGTTAGGATCTTTTCTTATTATACTATTATGTTTTTCTTTATAATATAAAGTATGTTTGTATATTTAAGCAAAAAAATTATTTTTATAGAAATTTTTTACATTGAGACTCTAAAGATGTTAAAACTTATGGCTTGAGTTGTATCTGGATTAACTGCATTCAATTCTTTGTTTTACAAGTTATACTGCTGATGACAGTTCAGTTGAACTAGTATTTATTAATAATTTAGTTGATGGTTCACTGTGCATGACTGTTTGGCATAAAGATGAAGGTAAGACGGATGTATTCCCAAGCACTGTAAGAACTGTACAAGTGTCATGAGCTGGGTTACTCCAGACAATAGAATGAATGATCTTTCTGTGGGTGTGGGAGCAATGAGAAGTGTTTCACAGAAGTGACATTATAGTCCACGGTTCACGAAGATGTATCAGGACTTTCTCCACTTTCAATGAGTCATGTGGAGGGCTCATAGGATGCAGCGTGTAATTGTACTCATGGCTCTAATTTATTACAGTACAAAAGATTCCAAACAAAATCAACAAAGGGAGAAAAGTATATGAGTTGAATACCAGAGGAAATCAGGCAAAAGCTTTTGAGAGTCCTCCCCCAAGCGAGTCACACAGGATGCATTTAATTCCTTCAGCAAGGAGTAGTGACGCACATTTGAAATGTTGTCTGCTAAAGAAGCTCTTTAGAGACTCAGTACTCAGAGGTTTTATTGGTGGTTAGTCATATAAACATCCTCTGTCTAGCACATATCAAAATTATGAGTTCCCAGAAGGAAAGCGTGTACTGTATAAACCTTAGTGTTTACATAAAGAGTCTAGGCACAGTGGGCCATTCTTATCAGTGAATAATTGGAACCCTTTTGAAATCTGTGTTTCCCAATGCAAGTTGAGCACTAACATTGCAATCAGACTTTTCTAAGGTCAAAAACCTCAGGCTTACAATGTGAAATCTGTTTTCTACAGGAAGAGTTGTTGGAGAAATGAATTCAGGCTCAAGAAACATTAATGAAGGGCTCAGAGTTTGATAAATTTTTCAAAAAACATTTCATTTGCAAGATATTGAAATCTAAATATTATTAGGACTATTTGGAATGTCAAATATACTTTCTTAAGACCTGAGATGGTTCTCAGCATCCCTGCACAGGCATTATCTTGTATAGAGGATTAAAACAGCTATTGTGCTAATTCAAAATGTTTTGCCTCGATTATCTATTTCTTTCATATAAAGACATATTTGTAGTTTGGAATATCTGGATCTTCTGGTCTTGACTCAGTGTTCTATTTTCACAATATATACAGATTCTGACCATAATACTTTTGACATTTTATAGTTCAAAGTTCTCTGCTATGCTACAGGGGAAAGTTTATAGTTGTCCTGGGGGACTATGTATTTTCAGAGATGACATTTCAGAATATAATACATTCATAAAAGCGATCAACACAGAACATCATTTTTGTCACTAGTACTTACTACATTAACTATAAGCCATGGAATCATACTCTTTTTTCCAGACAGATTAAGATATATTCCAATGTCTACCAGACCCTTTATACGTACATTATAAAGCAGAATTATCGCTGTATTTCCCTAGAAGATGAAAACTGCTAAAGTTATAAATATTTCACTACAGATTGCTGTGTATTAGCTTCTCACTGTAGAACTCAGTGGCTGTGAAATGCTAATAATTCTCTACTGCAGCCTTGAGGACAACCTTTATTTCAATAAATATTATGTCTTGTACTGATTTGAGCTCCATACATTTTCTGACAGACAAGATGGAATGTTGGCCTTATTAATACAACTCGTGCAATGTACTCCAAAGTACTAGGTCTACAAATTAGAAATGTAGCTTTCAAAATATACTACTACTATAGCACGCATGTGTCTTAGCAGTATCAGCTACTTATCTTATAAAATATTGTCCTGCACAAATGATGCCTTTGTGTTGGTTTGAAAATATGTTAGAAAACAAATACATTTCACTTATCTTCCAAGTTATTATTACTCTTAGAACATTATGAATAAATATCAAAATTAAAGCATCAGTATACAAATAGAAGATTTAAAAAATAGAAGATTGTCATCTTTTATGGTTATTTACTTTATTGAAGTTAGATTAGGAATCTGAAATGTATTATTATTATTATTATTATTGTTACCTGGGATCAAACTCATGACCTTGTGCTTGCCAGGCATGTTCTGTGCTGCTGAGCTATATCCCTGGCCCCTGAAATAAATTTTAAGTCTTGTATTAATTTCTTATTGCTGCTGTAACAACTTAGCTGTTTAAAATAACAAAAAATGCTATCTTGTAGTTGAGGAGGTCACAATGGCTTTTATAGAGTTAACCTCAATGCGTGGACAGAGTTGTGGTACTTTCCAGAAGCTGTAGGACAAAATATGTCTCCTTTTTTTTCCAGTCTTTAGAGGTGGCTTATATTCCTTGATATGTGACCCTTGCATCCATCTCTAAAGTCAGCACTGTTACCGTTTTCACTCGTTGTCTCTAGTCTCTGCTACCATCATTACATCTTCCATGTCTCTGACCTTTTTTTTATTTTAAAAAGAAAAAAACAGAAAAATGAAGAAGCAAACAATTTAAAAACAACATAAGTAAAATGACAACGACAACAGCAGCAACAAAAAAAAAAAAAACAATGGCAATAAAGTATTTCAAAACAAGATGGTGGTAATTTAACAATGGTTGCTATGTTACATGTTGTTATGCTCAGAGTAGTTGGTCAGGCTATGAGCTACTGGCATGCAAGATCGATCAAGCAATATACTTTCCCCTTTAGCAGTTTCTTTCCATTTCCCTATATCTATTGTAACTTTTGGATCTTATTTACTGTTTCAGTTTTTTACACTAGCGAGACAGTATGGTGTTTACACATGCAAGTCCAATTTATTTCACTTATGAGTATGGTTTCTTGTTGCATCTATTTATTATAATGTATGATTACATTAGGTCCATCTGAATAATCCAGGAGTGTCTCTGCATCTCAAAATGCATAATCACATCTGCAAAGTCTCCTTTGCCATATAAGGAAACTTAGTAAGGTGTTCCAGTGATTAAGATATGGTTATTTTTCAGAGGTCATTATTCTCCCTTCTATAATTCCACATTTTTGTTTTGTGTAACCATAAATACAAATTAATGGAATTTAACAAATTGTGATCATGTCCATCTGTTCATTTATTCAGCAGACATTTACTGAGAGCTTAATATATGCTAGGTAATATTCTGGTTCCCGAGTAATAGTAATTAACAAAACAAACTCTTCACTCACATAGGGGTTATGTTCTAGTTCTAGAAGAGGAGGCATAAATTCATACTTAATATATACTGAATATTTAGTGCTTTGAAAAAAAATAATGAAGGATTAGATAGCAGAGTAGTATAGTGTGTGTATTATGAAGGTTTATAATTGAATGAAATCACTAATGGTCTCTCTGAAAAGGCAATATATTGGGTTCAATAGTGACTCTCAAAAGATATGTCTATATAGGAAGTTCTAATTGAGAAGTCACTAGCTTAAGGGGCTCCCCCAATTTAAATTCTTCTGTGAATGAATTAAAATGTAATACAATATAAACAATAAATTGAAACTACAAACTGCAACTTTAAGAAACTACTAACTAACTTCTACACGATCATAAATGTTTTCTTTGTCTTCCTTCTGCAAAGAAATTTTAATTGTTTCTCATTTTGCCCTTCTCAGCAAAATGATGAACCTTTTATCTGGCAGATATCCAGATTCACTTATCAGTAAACACTCAATCTTTAAAACCTAAATGTGCTTAAATTTTTCTTTTATCGTGTCAAGTTGTTAATTTCCATGAATATGGTCTTGTACGGAAATATGATCTTTGCAGATGTAATGAAGGATCTTGAGGTCAGATGTTCTGGATATAGGGTGAGTTCTTACTCCATTATGAGTTTCTTTCTAAGTGACAGAATAGAATCACAGAACAGTACAGCTGGGAAGGCTATGTGATGCTTCTACATGACAAAGAATACCACAGATTGCTAGGCAGTCACTAGACACCGGGAAAGAGATATTGAAGGGATTCTTTCACCAAGGTTCCAGAAGAAAATAACACTACAGACACCTTAATTTTAGACTTTTGGCCTCTACCATTCTGAGAGAATGCATTTATGTTGCTTTAAGATACTTACCATGTGGTGCTTTGGTATAGTAGCTCTGGAATTTGAACAAGGCAACCTTTGGGCAGAGTACTATGGAAGTGAAAAAAATAAGCAATGCAGATGTTCAAAGGCAAAGTATATAGGCAGAAAGCACACTAAATGGGAGAAACTTCATGTTGCTTTGATTTTAGTTTCTATTCTGTACATACACTAACATAATTATAATCTATTAAAATGTAGACTTTCTGTATGACACATTTTTTCTTCTTGTGCATAACCATTTTTAACTGCTAGAAGAAAGTAAATGTGATACAAGTTAATAACACCACAAAATGTGAAGTTTGCATTCAGGTAGACTCAAATGTATTCCAGTAACTTATTACATTTATAAGATAGATTGGCCTTGTCCTAAACTCACAAGATAGATTGATTCATTGACTCCCATAATACAATGACATATTTTATCTTGTGTCTCTTGTGTTTATCTTCTTATACAGCACTGTCTGACATGAGAGTAGTACCACATATACACTCCAATACTCATACAAGACAACCTTAGCCATGAAGGAAAATGGAGGCCAGACACTGCAGAAGTAGAATCTCACAAAAAAAAGTCCAAAAGCCTTACTTTCTCACTTATCAGTTTTCCCATTGCAGGATAAAGTACCTGATACCTACAATTTAAAGAAGGAGAGGTTTAATCTGGTTCTCGGTTCCAGTGAATTCAGTCCATGGTTGTCTAGCTCTAGTGCAGGAACATCATGATAGAAGATGTAATGGAACAACGATGCTTAATTCCTGATGACTGGGAAGCAGAGCAAGGCAACAGCACCAGAGAAGGGATACTAAAATGCCATAAAGAAAAGTAACCCAACTAATAGAGTACAAAGTGTCAAGGAAGGGGATATTTTCAAACAGATTGGTAAGAGAAGACAAGAGTTATCTGACATGGTGACGTATGAGCTGAGGCCTGAATGTTGAGAACTATTTTCCCATCCAAATGTTGTGGACACCAACATTCCAGGCAAAAATAATTAAAAAAAGGTTTAAGGCTTTTGAGGCATGGAAGACCTTGGTAGGAAGAACTTGAGGGTTACTGGGGACAGACGTTGGGGTGGGGGGTAAGAATTGTACCAGGTTTTAAATACAGCCAGGGGTCATATCAAATAAGGTTTTGCAGATTTTGACAGATATCTTCAACAAGAAAAAATGGGGGCATGCTGTGTTTTCTCTGCCTATTATCAACGTTCTTGCCCCAAATTATTTACAGACTTCCCTTTCTTTCCCGAAGACTTCCCAATCATTAGTGACTAAAATCTTGTTCTCCCTCTGTCTGTCAAACAGAGGAAAGCCACAACATTTTCTTCTCTTTTGGTGTTCAGGACACCTTCCATCAACTTTCCTTCCTGGGTTTAATTCCCTGGAAATAAAGTTGCTTTTTCTCTCCTTTTTGGTGAGTTGAGATCATCACACTATTCCAAAAAAGGAAAACATTCCAGAGAGTTAAACCCCTTCATTTTGCTCACTGTCAGCTTACTTAATGCAGTCATCTGTCAAGGGAGAGTATTAGAGATTCCTACACCCAGGAAATGTCCTCATTATCCCCTTCCTTTAACTTTTTCTCAAGGATCTCTAAGCGTGCTTCCAGTTTAGCCATGGCTATGTGGTTCAAAATTCAGCTCATCAGTTCTAGAACCAAGGACATAAGAAGTATCTTAGCCAAATCTCCCCATTAGGGCTTAATTGGGAACCCTTCAAGACCTCTTCAAGGAGCAAGAAAATGTAATTACTGGATGGCACAAGTGTGATAAGGTGGATCATTCTATCCCTTGCTGTGCTCTCTATAGCCTGCAGTGGGTAGCAGTTGTAAAGGGAAGTGTGGAGTACATTTGCCTTTCAAAGGAAACTCCTTATAACTGCTCACAGGCGCAGTGCTACTTAGGGGTCTAGCTTCAAGCAACTGAGGATCGGCTGCATCCTTGTGAGTTTTCAGCAAACCCTTTAGCCTCATTCTGTTTTTCAGTCCTTAGCTGCTTTGCAGATGGTGAGAATGTATTTCATGTTTTTCCATTAAAGAAAGCCTTATATTGTTCATAATAGATCCGTATTAATTTCTCCCATAATAATGTAATTTGGAACTTCCAAACTCATTGTTCCATACTATCTTGAATAGTCCTTTAAGAGAGATTTTATCTCTCTTCACGTATAGACCAGGAACTTTCCTCTTATTTTCTTTCTCTCTGACGTGAGGTTAGTAATATGATATCTGAGTTTCTATATCTGTCTATATTACTACCTTCTCCTTCTCTAATTCAGTGAGGAAATGTCCCACTAAAACTGCATTTCAATTAGTCTGCATTTCAATTAGTCTTATTAGGACAGCCTAAATAAAATCTTGAAGATTCTCCTCACACATAGCCTCAGTAATCCTAACTTTAAAAATACCTTTACCTTAATTTTTGTATTTCTCTGGTTATATTTTTTAAAGATATAGGGTTTCTTTCTGATTTATCATGCCTCATTTTAAATCCATGAGATAACAACTGTGATGAAAATATACAATTAGCTCAGCTTTTTATTGAAGTTGTGACTGGGTATGTTTGATAAAGAATCCTGAAATCGTAGCCCCTAATACACGTTATTATATAGTTCTTCCCCTAAAAATATTGTTAATGCACCTACAAGTAAACAACAGCTACTTCTAGAAGACCAGTGAAATGGTGTAGATTCTGGAACTGTGAGTCTATAGAGTGTTTATATCAATGCAAGATAATGAAATTATTTTTGTAAGAGTCTTTCCTTGGACATGTATTGCTTGCTGAAAATGTTCCTATTCAATCCAGCTACCCACTTGCCTTATTTTATCATCCATAACCCTCCAAGTTTACAATCTTTTTTTTTCAGCAATGGTTGTTCATACCTTGATTTTGCACATAGACACTGTCTAACTTGTACAGATCTTGGGACCTGTGAGTCCTTTTCAATTCTGATTCCTCTTCTTGTGGGATGTAATCTCCTTTTTCCCCTACCCTGTGCCTATTACCATAATTTTGGTAAACAAAAAATAACAAAAACAGAATCTCATTATTGGTTGTGGTTTATGGACAAAAAAAGATTCAGTTTACTTTAACAAATGTGTATAGACCAAATACTGAGTATTGGAGGCTTACATAATCAGAATAAGAAGTTATTCTTTAAAACACGCTTATACTCTTAAAATATTTTAGCATAATCTATCTACTTTGTTTCAAAGTCACACAGATGCTGCACTTAAGAGTTTTCTCAAAGGTGCGGAGGCCATTCCTCAGATTTACAGCAAATAAAACAGAAATGATTCTACCAGCTTAGGGAGGACCAAGTTGTGGCAAACTGATGAAAGCTAAGTAAACTTCCAGAAACTGGTTTATAAACCAGAATGGTGATTCACTATATGAAATGGGACATGAATCTGATAAAATAATCAGCATCAGTCATTTAAACAAGGCTCTCCTTATTAATGAATAAGTCTACTGAAGAGACTATATTACAGATCAGAAGGAGTCTTCATACTGGGAATTTTGGAGAAGAGTGAGAGAGCGGGAGAGGTGCTAACGGCCTTCGTTCAAACTCAGGTTGCTCAGGCAATTTGCGCATCCCCATTCTGAAGGTTTTGCAGTTTGAGAGTCTGGGAGCTGACACCAGAATAATGTCACCCTGCAGCAGTTTTTGTCCTTCAGCTGACTTAATTATCCTCCATTCAGATTTCTATTCCTGTTTTAGGAAAACAAAACTCTTAACTTTAGTACAATGATTACATCAGAGTTTACTTTGCATTCATGATTCAGTCTCCTATGCCTTTAGGAGGTAAACCAAAGAATCCAAGAGAGAGATTTGAGAAATACCTTAAACTCATCAACTATAATTTATATAAGCCATCTTTCATAGTGAATTTTCTCAACAGATGGATAACCATGTCTGTTTCAGCTTAATGCTTATTAGCTTCAATTTTCAAGAGGTGACAGTTTTTCCCAATTCAATTCAGCAACTACTTCCCGAGCTCCTCAACAGCAAAAAAAAAAAAAAATCTCCAGAGGAAACAAAAATGAGCAAGACAGTCCTCTATGGAAGGTTTCAGTTAGATTTGAGCAACAAAAACGAGCACAAACATTTATGGTACAAAATTAAGAAATCGTATGAAAGTCTCTTTCAGAAATTAAGGGAATGAGACGATCAAGTGTGACAATTACATGACTTTTGAGCTGGACCTTCTAAACCATATGGGTCTTGCTAAAAGTGATAGGAAAATAAAAGATCTGGGTAAAACAGCCTAGAGGTAGAAATGCTCTGATACATTTGAAGAAAAATAATGATATTGACCCTATGTTAACACTTTAAAGATTGAATGCGTGTCCTAATCTATGATGAAATAAAACAAAACCAAACAATCCCCTACAAACACATATCCACACAATCCTATCTCCAACTGGAACCACAACTGCAGATCAAGTTAGCTGTTGAATTTTCTTTATTTTTCTAGGTAACACTTGAGTTAAAAAAAACCCAGTAACAATCACAGAGTGTTTTTCAGCAGTTAAACATTCATCAGTTGCTGATTCACAAGTAATGATTTATCCCTAGTGGTATAGAAGGAAACACGGAAAATTAATATAAATCATTTACATTTCTGAAGTTTTGAAAATTCGTTTAAGCTCTGGGTTACCTGATTACATGTCATTTCTTATTACGATTTAACTCACAAGTATTATCTTTTGTGATATTCTAATTAGTGAAAAATCAATAGTTAATAAGAAGATAGTACATAGGAAACAAATGACAGAATTGTTTTAAATTCATTACAGTATTTTTATCCAATTAAAAATGACAAACATTTGTTTCCAACTGTGATGTGAACAGTGGAGTGGAAGGGAATTTCACATAGCTGGCTTTTATATTTTTGCCTAAATCCCTCTGCTAATCTCCTTCTAAATTTTTGAGCTATAAAAGATGAGTTCCTGACTTCACATAAATTGTCCCTGAGCCATTTCAGTAGTTAGTGACAGCTGCCTTCTATTTCTAAGAGAAAGGCTCTTCTCATACTGTTCAGGTTTTTTTACTGGTTCAAGCAGCTTACAACAGAGAGAAGAATGTTATATTATTAGAGACTTTCTTGTGACTTTCACTTTATGCTGCCTTCCAACGAAGACTGATATTGGTACCCTAAGTACAGTGCTGAGGGCTATGAAGAAGTTGTGAACAGACTAGGTAAATATAACCTATTGAATGGGGGACTATCTAAGAAGAAATAGAAAACACACATAATATTAATGAAGAAAGATTGATTAAGTAAATGCCACTATACAGATAAATGATCCATAAAAAGTTGTGTTTTTAATCCATTGTTAATTCAGCTGAAACAATAGAAATATCAGAAGAACTCAATTCCACCTGCTCATTAGAATTTTCAATGCACCCATTCATGGGTTGGGAACATAGCTCAGCAGTTGAGTGTTTGCCTAGAATTAGCAAGCCAACCAAAGGTAGGATTATGAGCCCGTCTGACTCTGGAGTCAGAAAGGCACCTTTGAATCCTAACTTTCTCTTTTTAACTAGTATGACTTTAGATCAGTGACTTTTCTTCTATACTAGATTGATTTCCTCTTTTATGCAGTGGAAATATGAATAATACTTTCTTCTTATAACAGTAATGTTTAAATTCCACATATAAGACACATGTCTGGCACAAAGTAATAAACCAATAAGCAGCAAATATTATTTAAAATGGAAAGTACTATTTTTCTATACCAACCATTTATTTTTCTGTGTGGTTGTTTGTGCATCTCTTTTAGTTCTGTCTTCATAAACTATAGGACACCCAAGACTGTTACTAAATACCACTTAAACATACCCTCACTGTGCCTGGTGAAAAAATAGTATGAGAAATTTATTTGGGGATTTGGTACCTAAACCTTTGAGAGTAATGTTACAGGGCTTTCCTTCTACTTTCGCCTAGCTAGTGAATTTCTGTCAATAGGGTGTCCTTTCATGTCAGTGTAGGGGAGAGATTCAGTACACAATGATTTGTTAGAGAGAGAAGCTGTAAGTTTGTATTGGTATTCATCTATGGAAGCAAGATGGTATATCTGGATACATAGAGAAGCATACCTTCACATGTACATTTGATTGTGCATATTTACATACAGAATGGGAGAGGGGTTGGTTGATCAGTTCATGTGTCTTTAAATATAAGTCTTTTTGTTTTGTTTAAGTCACATGCACTGAATGGAAATTTTAAAGCTATTTTAGGTTTATTTAGGTTGCATATAAGTGGTTGAAGGTTCTAATTTTCTGGGGCTGTAATGTCACCCGCTAATATTTTAATGTAGACTAGTTATTTAGAGCAAGACACTAGAAATAAGGTAGTGTCTTAAGATGTAAAGTTTTAAGACTTCCCTGTTCCATAGGGCAACTAATTACTGGAATTGCATGGGTGGCACAAATCGGATGGAAACAGAACTCTCACAAGAATATCTTTCATAATAACAATAACATCTTTAGCCCAAGTTTGGGATGTTTTCAACATGTTTGAATACCTCAAACATAAAATATATTATTTCTGTATGCACCATATTATTCACTTATGCTTCCTTGTGAATTGTCATTAAAGCAAGTAGTACCACATCTGTCCCTTGGAACTACTCAGAAAGCGATGACTGCTGTCATGTAACTGTCTCAGACAGTTCCGGGACTCTCAGTTGTCCACCATCAATGTTATTTTTTTACTGCCACTACCACCTGACAGACAATTTCTAGTCTTTTCTTTGTCACAGAATCCTTGAGGAATTTGATGAAAGCCATGTATCCTCTTTTGAAGAAAAGTGCACATACTTATATACATTTGATATGGATGATTTCCATATATATATATATGAAGATTCACCTATTATATGAATTGAGCATCTTGTTACATTATATTAAAAAACTTCACACTAGTTCAGAAACTGGTTTTACATTTTTAAAGAAGTGTACTACCAATGACCTAGATTTGATTTCAGAAAACTCTAGTGAACATTGCTCCATCTTTCAATCCTTTCGAGTATACTAAGAGTGCTTTGTAGAGAGGAGAGAACAGTGTAAAGTTCGTCAGCACTCCCAGGATTCTGGGATAAGATACAACCCAGAAGTAAAAACCATTCACATATTGTAAGATAATATGGCTTATATATACTCCAGGTATTAGATACTATCCAAAAGAGTTCAGGGGTAGCACCCCATAATCAAACAAATTGACATTTCTTTAGCAAAAATGAAGGAATATACATGCTAAGTGTGATAAAAACTGTAAATAACTTCACAGACATCTCAAGAATTATTTTGCCCCCAAATGAGTCACATTAACGAAAAAAAACTTTCAATTTTCAGAGTTTTTAAGAATTTGAATTGCCATTATAGAATTGTGGTTCTAGAACTAATTTCAAGTTTTTGAGAAACAGTGTAAAACTCATATTCATTTTGATTTTTTCCTTGCTTCTAAGGGAATATGAACCATATACTAGAAATAGCCCCAGGTATCCTATAGTTCATCAAGATAGATAATTTGTGAATTTGTGGATTACATGAACAGACAAAAGCAATATACATTCATATATATACATACGTATAAATTACATTTGCTTATGATTCTACATATTTCTTTTCAGCAGCACTTAACAATGAATCCCAATAGCTCTACTTGAATGAAAGTAAAATGTTTGCCAAACTGAATACAAACACACAAATATTGAAAACAGACTTAAAAATCACAGCTGAAAATTAGAAAACTAACTCTGCAATGACATATTTTTGTGCAAAGAGAGAACAAATCAAGTACTTGATTTGGGGTCCCTCTCAGTTTCACTTGAAATAATTTTGCCTGAAAGTTGCATAACATGAACTCACTGATAAGGAAACCAAAAATAAGTACATCTAAATTTAAATTGCCTTAAAGATTTCAAATGACAGAAGGCAAAAATGTCTTCAAATGTTTAAAACCTACTGAAAACTTTAAAGAAAATACCAAATAATACAACAAAGTAAATCAAATCTTTGTGCTTACATTCACAATTATATTTATCTCTCTGATTTTATCCAATTTGCTGCTAAAATAAGGTGTTATCAAAGAAAAGAGACTGAAGACTATGTATTCTTCCACATGAACAAAAACTGATTTTTCTGATATGGAGAATAACTCCTTTTCGTGTATCTATTTGCCATCTATCAAGAATCAATTGGACACATTGTAGCGAAGGAAAACTTTCACCTGTACTCTTTTAGGATCTCTAGTTGAGCCTGAGAATTAAATTGCTAGAAGTCAAATTTACAGTAGAAAAAGATACGCACTTAATATGTGTTTTATGCAGCACAGGGGCCTTCATAAGGAAATGACAATCACCCAAAATAGTAAAATCTAAGTGCATTTTGCAGTAGGTTGAACAGAGAACAATTGTGGAAAAGCAACTAAATGTGCTGGAATGCCAGATGTTATGGATTACAAACTGGTGGTCAACTTAGCACCAGTTGAATTAATTCAGCTGGTGTTGAGTTAAAGATGCTCCACCTGAAGAAAGTTGCCAGCATAAATAGGGACGTGAAGAAGAAGAGTCGGGCGTTGAGGGTTCTTCCAAGAGTTGCTGTTGGAGCCGCTGGTTCTCCTGGAGGTGCTTGTCATGCTGGCTTCTCCAATATGGACTCGGCCATTATCGTCGGAGGAGCTCGGGACCTCATCAACGAGAGTGGCTGTGGTTCACATTGCAGGAGCCCTGCTCCTCACATTGTGCATCACTTCCTTGCTCCAGAGGGGAGGCTGTGTGCTGGAGAAGCTGGTCACGCTGGGCTTCCTGACCTGTGCTCAACTGTTCTCCATCATCGGAGGAGCGCGGGACTTCGTCGCCGTTGGGGATGGCTGTGGTGCTCTTCAGGGCAGCCCCGCTTCTTCTTTTGAGCGTGACTTCTCGGCTCCCATGTAGAACCCTCAACTTACTGCATGGCTCCTTCACCCTGCTGGCATAGACTTTCTAGCTCCACCGCTGACCTGTGGCCTTCCCAGCACAGAACCATAAATAATCTGGCGTGAGTCCTTATTGGGGGCTCTTAGATTCCCAGTTGGTACGGTGGGAGGCATTGTCATGCATTTGGGTCTCTAGTGGGACTCTTGCATGATATTGCTGTGGGATCCAGGCCCTCGGCTATCCTGGGTCTTAGTGTTGTGGACAGATTTTCCTGCACCGTCTTGTGTTTAACTTTGGGTGATTATTATAAAACAGTATTACAAACTCTGTGTCCTGTATGTAGTTATTCTCCCTGTAACCCCTGACTACAACACCAGAGATAATAAAGAGTTATTTTAACAAGGTCTCTTTGTACGAAATTCTCCAGTCCTCAACTCCTTTATATCTACTAGATGGATTATTCATTTTCTTATGGACTACAAGCAGAGGTTTTATAACTCGCTCTTAGGAGAAAGAGAAGAGATCATAACGGACTTCTTATATCTCGTGTTTTTTTAAGTGCTTCAGTATATTCCTTATACCAAAGTGGCATGTTTTGGAATAACAAATTCTGTTGCTTTTCAACCTACTGGTGTCTCAAATTTGGCTTTGTGCTTTGAAAGAATCTAAGAGGAATACTAGAAATACAATTCTAGAAAAAAAAGAACATGCAGTATGGTTGCAAAAGATGACACAAGGGTCATATGGATTAAAAATAACACACAATATTCCTTAAAGTGTTTTCTACATAAGAATATAGTGTGTTATCTATTGCTTGGTTATTGCGCATTCACCTTTACAGCTAGTTTCTCTTAACTTCTCTTGTGTCTTTTGAGACAAGATTTCACTATAGTTCAGGTTGGTCTTGAACTCACTATGTAGCCCAGGCTGACCTCAAACTCACAGCAATCTTCCCGCCTCAGCCTCCCAAGTGCTCACGTTACAGGTGTGCACCACCACACCCAGCTCTCTTAATTTTTCTTAGTCTCTCTTCAGATCCTGAGACCATATATACCTTGGGGACTTAGAAAAAAATCGTATTACATTGAAACTTGAAATTACCTCTCTAGACTTGAAATGGTCAAAGACTGGAAATTTCATTTGGTTCACTGTAGCATGAGAAAACTTGATCTAGGATCTATTCCCTTATGTCAGTAACATTTTTGCTCATCTTCTAACATTGATTCTGGGCTTGTCCTAGAACAGTCACTCCTAACTATCAATTAATCCCTTAAATCTGTGTGATTGCAGATCTTTCCAATACTGTTTACCTTAGAGCTTAGGCATTGCCTGAATTTTTGGTTGATTCGCTTAATATTAGCTTGCTATTCCTTCCAGACTTGCACAACCGTGACAACGAGTGATTTTATAACTCATGTTCCAAAGTTTGTCCCATGCTAGTCTTAGCCCTGTGTGACGTTACACTTGATCATCAACCAAGAATTGTCTGAATGTAGCCACCAAGTTCAACTGAAATGTTCTCATCCCTAAGCATACATTTTTTACCATAATCATATGCCTCTACTTCATTTGACAGTATGAGTCATTCCATCCTTTTTCCCAAAACATTTTCCTCTTCTAGCTATCTGAAGCAGCTGTTTTGGTTTTCTTTACATTTGTACTTCTCTAACCTCGCAATTGCCACCAACCTTTTGAATCTACCCATGATTTAGTCACCTTTCTTCCCAATTTCTCGCTTTAAATTCTCTCTGCTTGTTTTTATTCTGAAATTGCTGTCACTGCCTTATGCTGATGATTCTCTAAATATCATGTCTAGCTCAGTCTTCAATTCTTCACTGCTAGCTAAACCTGGAAGTACCAAAAATTTTGCAGACTCAACCGTTTCTTCTCTTTTAGGTTTTTTTTTTTTCTCAGTCAGTGACATCTAGTAACCTGAACAACTAAATTGGAATTTATCTCTGATCCCTCTTTCTTTTACCTCCACATCTTTAATCTACCAACTAGTCTTTTCTTTCCCTTTTCTCCAAAAGTTTGGATTATATGCATCAGAATTTACAAAGTTAAATAAAAGGTCTTTTCTATAAGTGAATATAGAAGAAAGTATCAGTAAATGAGTGGTGTGGACTGACAAATAGTACAGGCTATGAAATCCTGATACAGTTGTACATGAATTTAATTTGTTCCAGAATTCTGCAAAAGATGACTGACTTTGTGTTTGTGACAGGAAGAGAGTAGTGGTTGTGTTTGTCACCTGATGCGGAGTTCCCAAATGGAAGCAAAATTTTGCTGAATGCTTCTATTTCTGAACCGAATTTTTCATGGAGAAAAGCATTTGTGAACTGAGGTATTAATATACTGATGTTATTTTTTGAACTGGGATTCAAACAATAAAAATAGAAAAAAACTTGTTTAGAAAGTTTGAAATGCATCATTGTTATAATCTATTTAGAAATGTTTATGAATTATAATCAAGGACCGCTCACAAAGCTGGTCTGACAGTCTAGGTCAAGTCACCTTCACAGCAAGTGTTGCTTGAGAAAGTATTAGGGAAAGCGAGGTGAAAAATACCAAAAGAAACAATGCATTGTTTTTATTTCAAAGCAGCTTACAATTTAATCATGTAAATAAAGCATATAAATAACCGTAATACCCTAGTAGCATGTAGAATACGTTTTATAAGGTGGTCGCAGAGAGTTAAGTGACATCACTACCACAAAATTTCTCAGTCACATTTTAGTGCCTAGTTCTTTGACTTATCTTTGGGAAATTCTGTTGAAAATTCCTTTTAAATTTTTGAGCAAAAAACCTCATGGAAGAAGAAGATAAGGTAAATAAGGAAGATGAGAAAATAATGGAATATGGTTAAAGATTAAAACTTTCTCAGAGGAGAATTTCTTAGGGGTTAATTTGGGTCCAATGATACACATTTTAGGCAATGATAGATGGAACAACGTTTAATAAACAATCTTTTCTATTTAGAAAAACAAAAAAAAATTTTTTGTGAGTGAATAAAAAGGATTTAATGCTCACATGTGGAGGGGTTAAGGAGAAAACAAGGACAGGAAATACTGTAGAATGAGGAGACTCCTTTTCATTTATCTCTGCTGCTTTTGCATTTAGGAAGAAATCTAAAGGTTTGAAGTATCCATGGCAGCTTTTGAAAATCTCCATTCTTTAACACCACTCAAGATAAATTAAAATTGCAGTATCTGGAGACAGGACTCGGGCATCTGTAGTTCAGTAAACTCCCCAGGTGTCTCTAACATGCAGTCACAGTTGAGAACCTCTGCCACAACAGATCTAAAAGAGAGAAGCCAAGAAACAGTTTAAAAAGAAACCTGAAAGGAAAGAGGTGCTACACTTGGCTCCTGTTACCTGACTTGCTAATCTTGGTAACATGAATACCACTTCAACATTCAAAATAAGGAAGGTGGATCTCAGTTCTTTACAAGTGAAAGTGAAAGGATTGTTCTGCATGATCTCAGAAATCAGCACTTACTACAGCATTTTGGACTGACTAAAGCTGAAGACGTATCATGAGGGGCAAAATACCTTCCGTAGCTATTACATTCCTGCCACAATATTTCTTCTTCTAGACTGAATCGAAAATATTCAGTCTTGGTCCACTAATAAACATACCTTCACTGAAAGGCACATTAAATAATTTAAGCATTTGAGAAGATTGTAATGTGGATAGTCAGGTGTAAAGTTGATATGTGGGTGGATAATTTTCAAAGTGTTTATCTCTTGATATCACTAAACACATTTTTGTCTTACAAAATCCATGTACTATTCATTGCGTGCTTGGTAATTTTGGGTGTGTAAAGGCACTTCTCACTTTTTCCCATTCTGAAAATGTGCCAGTTACTTAGTGTATAAAGAGGAAAGATACAATTGGTTATAAAAATGTGATAGATGATATAGGTGGCTGTATTCAGCTGTGAGCAATAAATGCTGAGCTCGGCAGAAAGTACTATAGGCAAAAATGCAAGTGATTTACTAGCTATCTAAAGCACATAGATTTGTAATTCATGAGACCCTCAGGCCCATCACTTTTCTTCAGTAATGGGAAGCAATATTTTGGTGAAAAATGGCATATTTAATTTCAACCTTGTGTTATAAAACAAAAAGGCAAACTAATTTTCTCTCTATTATGTTTTTTTCCTCTCATAAAGTGTCTTTGCATCTTATTAGAAATACAAATGGTTTCTTAAGAAGCAGGAGCAATAGATCACATCACGAATAGTATCTACTGGTTAAAATTTATAATTGACTGCGTGTTTATGCGTTGTTGGTGGGATCAAAATGAGAAATCAAAGGCCTGTAACAGAACTGCTATATTCTAATGGATGCTCCCAAGAACTGATTCTAATAGCTTAGTTCTCTTTAAGGCAGATGTATATCCAGGTGATTGCCATGGTTACACATAATACTGAAAACAGTGTTAGGAACCTCAAAAAAAAAATAGAGAAAACTTAATAAGAGACATAATGCTATCCACTGAACTGACAGTAGTGACAAAACACCACGAACTCAAATCTCAACTCTATTAATGATTTACAGTGTGATCGCCATAGACTTTCTGTATCTCATTGTAGCATTCTGTAAAATACTGACCTATTTTGCAATTGAAATGTGAGAGATAAATAAAACCTCTTCCAAGGCACTTTGAAAGTAGATTCTGCATTTCAGAATAAATGTTAAACAATAATAATGATGATGGAATAGCTGACATAATGCAAATTTTAAATAGAGCAGAGTAACCTTCTAATTATGGGCTACATTTTATTCTTTGGAAGTGTAATTAGAAAGAGACCATGTTCCTTTAATTAGAAAGTTAATTAGATTGTGACCTCCTTTCCTGTCTTATTGTCTTGGACTGCGGGCCATGAGTAAATTACAAATCCCATGACCTACGTGCCTGTAGTCCCCCAAAATCAGACTATTTAAATACAAATAAGATTATAAGAAGTAGTATTTGTACTTACAAGTCAGTTTGGGACTTTGCAGGCTATAGAATAGTTCTCCTATTACAGAAAAATTTATGTGAATAAATGAAGAAATTGTATTTCCAGATCAGGTCTAAAATGTGTTCTTCAGGATGCCAGTTCCTTGTGCATTGGCACTCATATTGCAGTATGCATGCATGAGAACTACCTGAAAGACTTTCTAAAATGCATATCTTTGGTTTCCTCACAGCAAATTTCAGCGAGTCTGGGACTCACTAAACAGTTAAGCAAGACTGTTTATTATATGGTATCTTAGAAAGTTTGATTGCTAACATGTCGTGGGAATCCCCAAGAAGGATAAACCATCCTTTGCTCCTCAAATGTATTTTGCTTTCCTGCCTCTCAGAATGTCTATAATTTACTTTAAAATACTTCCACTTTGAAAACATGACAGGCTATTATTTAGCTTAAGCTAGACTGTAGAGGTCATGAGTTGTCCTCTTTAGCAATTTCCAAAAATGGTCTCTCTAAGCTCTTTGACCCTCTTTATCTCAGAGCTATACCAAAGCTTTCACTATTTCACAAAGTTTCCTTAGGTAGATTTTTAGAATGGCTTGTTATTTAGCATGAACACAAGAATGTTAAAAGTTTTTTTCCATTAGTATAGTTATTTTCTTGTGTGTGAATGTTCTAAAATATTGCAGAGTCATTCCCTACTCTTGTATGAACAGGGTATAAAAATCTGGTGAGAAATGGTATCATACATTTCATTCATGCGTCTGAAAGTTTCTTGATTGCCTGATTCTTATTAGCCTGATTAGTTGAAATCTTTCTCTAATATTATGATGCTTGCCTCAGGAGAAATTTTTGTACAAAATGATTTTGGGCCCCTTTAAAGAGATTTGTGATTTCATAGAGTCAAGTTGCTGTTTTGTAATTGTTTGTTAAAAAGCATCTAAAGAAGAATTTTCTCTGAAAGTTGTTCACTTTATAATCCAGAAGCAAATATTTTCAAACAAAGGTTACCTCTCCATGTCAACTCTAACCAGTGGCAAATATGGATATCTACAAAAAATAGCATAATAGTTGTGCAAGATGAGATCTCTTCAGGTTCGAACACAACACTGCCCCATCTCCACATTCTAATTCTTGAGTCTGTTGTTTGTGGAGCATTTCATATAACCAGTACTCTTCTAAAACACTTGAGGAAATGCTGTGATTATGTTCAACCCCTTAAAATAAAGAAGGCGCTTGTCATAGGGAAGTCAGCAACATTAGGAATTGATCTGCAGCATCTCAGTTACGTTCTCTGTGAGAATGCCATGCAGAGCAAAATAGACACAAATCATATAGAAGTAAGCAACTGAAGAATATACAAGAATTTTATGTTTACATTTTTGATAAGTTTCCTAGGGAAATAATAATGTGGTAAAAATAGTCAATTGTCATTATCTAATGGTATAAATTGCATTTTGTCTAGAAAAATAAGTGCTCTAGAGGAGGCAAAAATGTTGTCTATACTTGAGCTATACTGGGAAATTCAATAACATTCTTTTGATATGTTCTCATTTTGCTTAATGGAAAGTAAGATGTTTATAAATACATATCAACATCCAGTAACATTAAGAATTCTCATGCCCAATATAATGTTATTTGCAAAACAGATGCTCGATTGATGTCTGTGTTTGTATTTGGGTCATTTCTGTTCAAGTACTGTTGCTGTTTCAATGTGAATTTGCTATGTAGGCTTAGAATATATGAGAAAGTAAGTGATTTGCTGGCATCGCCACCTTTATCTACAGGTGTCCTGGGTGAGTGGCAAACACTACTTTGGAGTAATATCTGGGGTTAGCTGTGGGCCTTATCATTTGCCAGCTCATTGGAGACAGGGGTACATTAGAACGTTTGCTAATTTCAGTTTGATTCCCCCAAAGTGTAACTAATAAAACCTTACCTTATAAACAATATCTTTATTCATTTAGCAAACTTTAATGGATGTCAACCTGTGCTAAGTGCTGCTTCAGAACTGGGGGGCCAGTGGTGAGCACATTGACAGCTTTTATGGAGTCCACAGCAAGTCACAGAAAATGCAAAGACCAACAGAAAATATGTAGCATAATATCTGGAGGTAATGTGCATCATGATGACAAATAAATCAAGATAGGAGAACAAGAGTGATTATAAGGATGCTTTTTATTATGATTCAAGCAGAACCCTTCTGCTAAGTGAAAGATTTGAAGTCCTCTGTACTGTGGGCCAAAATGAGGTGAACATATGTGAAGTACATTGTAAAATAGTTGTCATAGGGTAGGTAGGCAGCATTAAATATTGTATCCTGTTATGATTTTCATTGCATTATCACTGATGTTGATATATTTTTCAGAAACACTTACTTCATGTATATATATATTTGGCAGACAAAACTGAGGAAAAAAATTCTTGAAGAATAAAAGGCCTTCACAAAGAAACCATCCCTTAAGGAAAGAAGCAGACTTTTTGATGCTACTGCAACAGAAATCTGTGCTCTCACTACTGCTTTAATGAGATCATTATTATGATCCTTGCAGTAGTATGTGCTTCACACATTATTGATAGAGAAAATATGCACAATAATAACTACGCACATAATTCAACTGCCATTATGAATTACTGATTACTCTTTGTGCATCATACAAGAAACACTTTAGATTCATTATTGCTTTTTAATTCTCTCAATAAACCTATAAGGTAGATATTAAATGCTGTAAAGTAACTGGTCTAGAGTCACCCAGATACTAATATCAGACCTGGAATTAGAGCTCAGATGAGTGTAAAAAAGTGGTCATGCGATTCTCACATCCACACTAAACATCTATAGAGATAAAGTAAAAGTACAACAATCTTAAAATTAAACATTTCAGTTTACATTATAGGATAAATAAGTAATATTTTGCTTCTAACAGCAGAAGCCTAAACTCTGTGTTTTGAAATGGCAAAATATGTTTTGAATATTGCAATGATTTGATGGTGACCCATAAGTTCCTATATAGGAACTTAATTACGGTATTGAGATGGTGCCTTCAGAGGCAGTTAGGTCATGGACGTGAAATTCTCATAAATTGTAGAAAAAATGTTAGAAAAGATGTTGAAGGGAGAGCCCAGTCCATTTTGTCCTTTCTGCCATGTAAGGATACAATATTCAAAATGCCATCTTGCAGATGGATTCCATACTCTTGCAAAACACTGAATCTCGTAGCACCTTGAACTTGAATCTCTCAGCTTCCAAAAATATGAGAAATGAATTTATATTTTTCATAAATTAGTCTGCATCAGGTATTGTATTCTGTCAGCACACATGGACTAAGAGATAAATCAAATAACAAACATACAAATAATATTTTGAAGAACACATTGTGTACCTTGAGATTCCTGCAGATAACAATTTCTGGAATTCTAAGCTGTGACAAAATGAACAATTTGTTTTGACTTTTAAAATCTGTGCAGTCTCCTCTCAATGCCCCATTTAT
Source organism: Dasyprocta punctata (assembly GCA_004363535.1). Lineage (NCBI taxonomy): Eukaryota > Metazoa > Chordata > Mammalia > Rodentia > Dasyproctidae > Dasyprocta > Dasyprocta punctata. The sequence goes on along the minus strand of RJWM01010529.1, from coordinate 12,123 downwards.
ATCTCATTTGTCTACATTGTTGTAGATCATGATTAAAAACTCCTAAATATAATCATTCATACAACTTTATATCATCACAAAAGTCTATTCAAGACATGGAAATTTTATAATGTAAGTGTTTCAGGGACTAAATACCTAGCTAAGACAGTTTGTTTGATTTTTGAATTGTATTTATTAGAATGACCTCTGGCAGCACAAATAATATAAATTGCTTTTGAATTATTATTCAAAGTAGACTATGGCTGGCCATGAATAGATAGACAATTAAGTAACAAATTTATTATAAACAAATTCTCTGTGACCTACTGTTTTTCTCATCTAGAGATATTCCTCACAGCATAGTCCTATCACTTTTTCTTGAATGAGCTTGTCACTGTCATTGCTGCTGAACTTCAACATCACATGGTAGTTTTTATTTTATTTAATTTGAGCTTAAGAAAGTTGGATCATTACAAGGCAATAAAACATCCACTTCTAAACTTTAAAGATTATATTACTACTTCATTTGGTAATTATTTCCAAGAAAATATGAGAATTAAAAAAACACAGTCAAATTTTCCGTGTTGAACTTTATTCCCACAGATATTTTGGCATTTCTCTATTCTTAATGGTGGATATTCTAGTATGGCATAATCAAAGACATCTCTATGGATGGAAGAGAGGCTTAAAATAGTAAATTCCAGCCATTATTCTTTCTAACTGATCCACTTCTCTAATGCTTAACGCAATACCTAGTACGTAGCTTGCATTTATTTGGTGTAACCATTATCTCAATGCATTAATGAGAAGATCAGCTAGCTAGCAAGCAGACAACAGAAAGATCACCTTCTATTTCCTCTCATTTGTTTGGAGTTCAGTTCAACTAATTGAGAATAACACTGCATATAGATGTAGTAGCAAATGGTTAGTGATATACATTTACAAGAAACATTCATATCTTATTCTGATTTTTTGTAAACATCAAACTAAAGATATATTCAACTGGAAATTTTATCTTCTCTCTGGGAAAACTCCTGAGCTAGGTAGTACAGAGATGTTATTGCATAAGATTTTTTTCATTTTTTCCAAAATCCAACATCCAACATCTGAGAGTATACAATATGACTTAGATATTTTGGGAGGGACAAACCCAGGGTCTCACACATGGTATACAAGCACTCTACCACTGAGCTACATCCCCAGCCATGAATTAGTCAATCTGTTGTAATTTGAGACTTTAGACAATATCCTATTTCCTAATCATCCTTAAATCTGCAAATAACCAATTCTTTTGGAAAGCTTAACATGAGCCCTACATTAAGTAAATGATGGATAGGATAAGGGAATCTATGGAAATTCCTCTTTTGACATAATAATTTTTTAGAATATGTACAAAAACCTAAGAATTTAGATAACCTAAAATTTAAAAGTAACAACCATAATGTGACAAAACGATATCAAATAATCAGCTACACTAAAAACTTTTAAAGCACAGAATGCAACAGTGCCCATTATGTGATAAGTTTAAGGTTAATGTGCACCCAAAAATATTCTTGGTATTTTAGAGTTGTGGTATGACAAATTCTTATTTCATGTTAAGACACTAAATTATCCATATGTCAGCTTCTTATTGAAAGGACACTTCAGTAAGGGCAAGAACCATCCCCAAAATCCTGGGAAGAAGGCCCGGTCATGTTGTCCACGAGCAGTAAAATAGTGATCAACAGAGGCATTTCATAAATTAGGTTGAGCTGGAGGCAGCGCTGAGCCCAGTTTTGTCAGCCATGGACTTCAATAGAAGTTAAGAGTCTCATTTTGGAAACTTTACTAAGAATTAGACTATTGCAAGCAAGAATTATGGTGGTGACTTGGACTTTTTGTGTAGTTTCTTCTTGATTGTGCAGTGTGCCTGACTGCAGGGAGGGCACAACAATAACTACAATTCCATGGACAGACAGCATAATTTTTCAATTATTATGAAGTATTTGAGAATTGTTTATTTAGTTGAACTTAAAAATAGTTAGGACAAAAGGTCCTATTTTGATCTAATTATGAAGAAGCTGCATAGATAGGCACAATTGGAAATTAAGATGGAAGGTGATCATTAGGATTCCCTGAGTACAGTAAAGGAGATAAATGAGAGTTGTAGCATCATGAATAGGATTGCAGAACATTAGTATGGTTTCTTTGGTTTATTGTAAAAATATGAGAGAAAAATATTGTATGATTGAAGGACAGTGGTGACTTACATAAGGAGTGACTGACGAGATGACAGCTTCTCATGGAAGCTACCTTAGAAAGGAGTCAGTCAGCATCAATTTTAGAAAATGACTGGTGGAAGATATCATGCATATTGAATGGCATAGATTAGTGGTAGGTTGGATAATAAGAGCAAAAGACAGAGCAGTGTAAAACATCATTGAAAGTCAAGGAATATGCATATTGCCAAAGACCGAGACAGATGAATAAGAGGGAAGGTATGAGAAAAGAAAACTAAGAAATTTTAAGCAATTAATTTCAGTTTCTCTATTAATCTCCCAGCTCTCCAAAACCAGAAGCAGAAATGGTCTCACCTAGAGGACCCTGACTAAGGCTGTGACTTTCTGGGCTGCTGTGGCCCCTCCTAATCAGTGGAAGGCTTCACATTAGTTAAGAAGCATAGGGACCACATGTTTGACAGATACATCTACCCATCCCACAATGCCTTCCAAATAGTAGCCCCGATAGGTTCCATGTATTGTATCTCAGAGAAAATCCCTTCCACTTTATTTCCAATGATCCTGGGTTATATTAGATACAATTTGCTGTAACATGAACTTTTCCTTTTTCTTGTGTTCAGGCAGGGGTGCTATTTTATGAATTGTCCTCCCAATTTTCCAGTAATATCTTATTTGTCTGGTCAGAATCCAATACCTTACTTTGGATTATGCACACTGGTAAATACCAAGACCTTGTATCTCAGATACATTTTACTGTTCAATTTAGAAGTTCAGAAGACAAATCCATTACCTGATATTCCACATCAAGAAGAAAGTGAGGTAAAAATTTGGGTGTGATCACAGTGCTAGAAATATTAACTAGAGTCTTATCTACCTTTACATGATAGTAGATTTTTATTGCTGCTGGAAGCACAAATTTCATGACCTTAAACTACACAAATTTATTATTTTAATATTCAATAGGTCAGAAACCTGACATGGTCTTGCTGGGATAAAATCAAGCTTTTGGCATGGCTGATACTTTTCCTGAAATTTTTGTGGGACAATTAGTTTTCTTTTTTTTCTTTTTTTTTTTCTAGAATCCACGAGCTGCCTACATTCCTGAGCTAGTGGCCTCTTTTTTTTTCCTTTTACAGTCATCAGTGTCATATCTCTCTGATCTTTCTTCCTTTCTGGTAGCTCTCTCTTTCTGATCACAGCAAATTAGCCTCTCTTCTTTCAAGGAATCATGTGATTAAATGGGGCCCATCAAGATAAACTTTCATCTCATGGTCATTAGACTTAACCATGTGTGCAAAATCTTTTTTCTATGTTAGGTGACTTATTCATAGGTTCTGGTGGTTTAGATTCAAGCATATTTGGGGTATGTATCAAGTAACAAGTATCATTTTGGTTTTGATTTTTGATTTTGATTTACAACATGGCCATCCAGTTGTAGTGTAGACTGTGAAACTCTTTGCCTTTAATTTTGTTGAAAGGAAGATTTTACCTGTGTAGTGGCAATGATGTCTTCCTCCAAAGTGAAGACTCTCACAACTTGTCAGATAATACCACACATCCCAGTTTAGCCCATCTAGTTATTAGTATTGAAACTTGTTCAATGTGTAAAAAGACTCCTCTCATTTACTGTTACTCCTTCCATAGACATGAAACTTGTGGAAATTTGAAAACTAGAGCTTTTCTGGTATTGAAGTTGACACCATTTGCTCCATGCAAAATTTATTCAATTTGGGAAATATTCTGGTGGAAGAAAAATATATTTCTCGTACCAAATAGTCTACTATTTAGACCTATCAGAGGATGAGTATTAGTGATAGCTTCTAGCCTACTGTCAGATTAGTGAGTTACTCACTTGACTTGATTGTCAATGATTTTAATTCATTGTATCCTAACCTTCATCAGAGCAGCATATTCTCTAGGAAGAATGCTATGTCAGGCGGCTTTTCAACACTAAACCTATAAATAGCCTGTCTTATGTAATAAGGAAATTTGCAACAAGTTCTGGGTTATCTATTGTCAACTAGCACCTAACATTTCTTGCCCATCAATTATCTTTCACCTTTTCTTTCTACAACTAATTGTCAGTTTCAGTTACCAATCTCCTTTTGACTTCAATGAATTGCTTTCTCAGGATTGACTCAAATGTCTACAAAACGAATGGTGGAGCGTTACTTTGGAAACTAAACTAGGTCATAGTAGATTCAGGGCCTTCATTACAAAATATTCAAGTATTGTGGCTGTTTCTATCAAGATCAGAATCCTAGTTCTACCACATATTGTCTGATATAACACAATTACTAATGTAAAATAAAAAGTGAGAGAAAGGATGGAAATTGACAGAATGGTATATAAGCAAAATTTGTACTTGTTTCTGCTGAATTTAATTTTCTTCTTCTAATTAAGACAGATAAAAAACGGAGCCCTACAGTCACAATCCTCATAATCACAAGTGTTCTCTTTGATGATGTAACATCACAGGAAGAGATGCGAGCTGTGGTAGGCTGTGAAACCAGAAAGGCAAAGAAGCCCGAGACATACAAGTAAACATTAGCAACTCCCCCACTGCATGCCATGGTCTGACACAGTCCACCAAAGAACACCTTTTAGGTAGACCCTGTCATTGTAGCATGTTAGAAAAGCATACAGCATATTCCTAATAGGTGTGTTGGTCTGCTTTGCACCACCATTAAATGTTTGAGATAATTAAATTATAAGAAAGGAAGGTTTATTTGGCTCACAGTTGTGGAGGCTCCAGCCAAACTTGGGTAGAAATGTTGATTTTGGCCTCTGATGGAGGGAGCAAATGTCAGAGCATATGGCTCACCTTATGCTTAAGAAGCAAGCGGGTAAGACTAAAAAATTAGGGTCTCATAATACCCTATAAGGACAGGTCCACAATAACCTAAAGACCTTCCACAAGGTCCCACCTCGTAGAGGTTCCATCATATCCCAGTAGTGTCACACTGGTGACCAAGCCTTTACCACATAGAACTTTGGAGGACACTTAGAGGAACCATAGTACCAGGTGATTTCACTTCAGCATCTGTGGTCACCAGTAGGTATGTGCCACCTTTTTGTTATTGTGCATTCATCTTAGTCCTCACCTGCTGTGCCTAAAACTCTTTCAATGTGTGCTCCAGTAGTTTCATGGTCTGATATGGTAAGAATTTTTGTACCCCCTCGCCCCCATTCATAGGTTGAAATTTAATCTCCTATCCAATATATTAAGGTGAAGGACTTTTTGGAAGCAATTAAATTGGGATGAGATCAGTGCCCTTATAAAAGAACTCCATAGGAGTTGGTTTGTCCCTTCCACCAAAGGAGTAAGGCACCATCTATCAAGCAGAAAGTGAGCCTTTAACAGATGCTCAATCCATTGGTGCCTTGATCTTAGTTTTCCCAGGCTGTAGAATTTCCAGAAATAAAATTCTGTTGTTAATAAGTACATACATTATGGAAATTTGTTAAAGTGACCCAAATGAACTAAGAAGAGTGATGATATTTCTACTGTTTATGCTATATTTCAGTCAAATAGCAGTAATGGATCCATTCACTGCCTCTCCTATGACTCTGATTCCCTTTGTACCAATCAGTATGTACACAGGGAGTACAAGCTAATATTGAGAGGTTACCTATTACTGCCTGCCTTGTCTGTTCTTTATGATGGTATTCCTACATAGTGACCTAACCTTTTTATAAAGCAAAGCACACATTTCATTTTAAAAGATGATTCCTCGGTACCACTCTTTCCTTCCTCCCACAGATTCACTTGCAATTCATTATGTTTACTATCATCTCCCAAGTCTCATATTGCTGGCATATTCACGTTTGTGTTTCCTCAAAACAGTTATATATATGTATATATATACACACACACACACACATACATATATATTTTTTTCACATTTTGACCGTTTCCTAAGGGATGCTTGTTACTAAAATGCATTGCTGAGACTGCTACAGATTTAACAAACTAACATGTCAGAGTGAGACCAAGAAACAGAAACTGCTTTGGAATTTTCACATATGCTTAAATTTTAAAACTACTGTCCCTCAGAGTCATCAGAAACTCAATTTGGATCAATTTTTAATTCTATAAAAGGTGCCATCTAAGAAACCCTATGCTTCCATTCCTGACCAAGAATCTATAAAATTCAACTGTTTCACCCTAACTTTCTTATTCTTGGCAATAAAAGAGGAAGAGCTAGTAAGAAAAGGATTAATGCAAACGTGCTAAGCAGATATCTTGAATAAAAGTAACGATCTGGCACTTAATATCCTAGGAATTAGGCATACCAATAGAGAACAATGTACTGACCAGTTCTGGATCAACCCAGTTTTTTGCCTTTACTAGATATGGGGCTGCATAATTTAGAGTCACATGACTTTGATGGTCAAAATGTGAAATAGTATCTATCATCTCTCTATATCTCAAACTGCAGTTGTGATGATTAAATGAATGACATAATGTTGCCACTGAAATGATTGACCAATTGTAGGCTCCCACATGTTACCTTCCTTGTTTTCTATCACTACTAACCAAAAGGAAACTTTTATATTTTTTTATGCGGCACCGGGGATTGAACTCACAACCTCGCGCCTGCCAAGGCAGGTGCTTAAGGCACTGAGCCAAACTCCCAGCCCTGGATTTTTTGAGGCAGGGTCGCACTATGTAGCTCAGGCTGGCCTTGTGCTCGCGTTGTAGCCCAAGCCGGCCTTGAACTCACAACGCTACGCCTACCTCAGCCTCCCGAGTGCTGGGATTAAAGGCGTGCGCCACCACGCCCGGCCGGAAACTTTTATTTTTGATACTGTATATTAATTATACTGAATATTATTCTATGTTGTCATTTTCATGTATGTTTTCAATATGCTTTGACACTATCCATTTCCCATATTATCCTCCCTTTTCCGCCTTCTCTCCTAATCCCTTTCTCTTGATGAATAGTCTAAAAAGGAAGAGTTTTAAATTTTAATGGAGGTCTGGTCACAGAGTGTAACTTTTATAGCTTATAACTAGATGCTCCCCAAAGTGTCATACGCTCATAGGTGGGGCTTTTGGGAGGTGATTGGATCATGGGTACACGATAGTAGGTAGTGGATCAGTTCACTCATGAGAGTGTATCTAAATGTGACTTGAGAGGTGAATCCTAATTGGAGGAGGTGGCTCACTGGGGGCGTGTCCTGGATCAGTCTATTTTCCTGCTTCTCTTGATCTACTTCCTGCTGCCATGCCACAAGCCATTTCTGCTCTGCTATGCTCCTCTGACGTATCACCCTGACTTGGAGCCAGAGGATTATGGACTGAAACCTCCACAAACTGAGCCAAAATAAACCTCTCCTCCTTTAGCTTGTAGGTGTCAGGTAGTGTGTTTCAGCAACAAAAAAAGTAAGACATCAGTTTCATTAGCCATGTCTGTAGGTGATATAGGGATACAAGTTACTTGTCAAACACTACGGTTTTCTGTACAATTTGAAAAATTAACACCAAAAGGCTTTATTAAACAGCAGTGATAATCTAGTATTTGCCTAACTAGAGTGTGTCACTTCTTAATGATTCCCTAATGTCCTCTTAAATATTCCTAAATGTAGAAACTGCACCTGAGAAGTATATGTATACTAATATGTCTCTAAGGAAGACATATTATCTCTTATAGTCCTTATTTTTGCTTTCATGTAGAAAAAAATAGTAAGAGAGAAAAGAGTTAAGAGCCATAGAAAAGGGCAGGAAAAGACAGAAAGTAGGATAGAAGACTATTAAAATAAATAGAGCACAGAGAAACTAAATTAGCTGACAAGCCATAAGAAATGGTTCTTCATATTTTGACTCCACATTTCTGAATCAGAACCTGCTAAAATAACAAACCGCTAAATACATCAGTCCAATATCTCTTACCACCCCTTGCAAACCATGCAAAAATGTACTAGACAATGACCCAGTTAAAACAAAAAGGCAAGACCCTATTTCTGACTTCTAGTGTTTATAGGATACTAGGAACCCTTGACAAATTTGTTATAAGAAATAGGTAGCTAATCAGAAAAAAATGAGCTTATACCAATATGCTTAAACTGTGAAAAAAGCCCTATATTTCTTGTTAGGTATAAATAGGGTTTAATTGTTGAAAGAGATCCCAGTACAAAGATTATCACAGTAAATAATTACACACTCGTCTCTTTGGCAAGGCATAAAGTAGTAACCTGCTCTGTGCATCTCAAATGACTTTCCAAATCAACACAGGGAGAGACTTTTAATCACTTTGACAACTCAAGCACCAGTTTTACTGTTCAACAATAATAGAAGGTTTCTAACACCTGTTCTATCTATACCAGCATACTTTTTTTTTTATTTTTTTACTTTATATTGACAGGGTTGTTGTTCTGCTTGTTGGTTGGTGTTACCATACCCAAGAAGCAAAACAGTTCTGTAAATCTGTGCCAAGGGTACAGTTATACATGTGTCCTTTTCAAATCTCAATCAACTTGATTGGAAATCCATAGTACCTGCAGCTATTGCCTGTATTTGCCTTTTCTTCTTTACTTGGGTATAATTCACAAGGATTGACTCATACTTGCTTTATAAAATTTCTTTTGAGTGTTCTTAAAAGAGCCCTTACTGTTCAACTAACAACAGGGAACCATTTGGTAAGCAGTATCACTAAGGGACAAGCATTGTATCTTGTTTATATCCAAAAAGGATGCAAATTATTAACAATTCAACACCAATATGAACTCTTCTGTAAAAGGGTCAAAATGCAAGTATAAAACACAAATAATACAGTAGCGAATCTTTTTAATCACTCCATTTTCCAAAACGTTCTACTGGAAAAAGTAATTAAACATTATTATGTTAACCTAGAAAAAAGGACACAGTCAACATGTAATGACTGAGATTTTTCATACAGATAAATAAATATATGTTTGGATGTTAACATACAGATCTGATTCATTAACCCATAAAATGAGGAAGATGCAAGCTAATTGGGAAGTTCTTGCAGTGATAAGTGTCTAAATGTCTAATGTGAGCTCAAGTTAGCACTGATTTCACAAAATTATTTAAATTCAAGTTAAAATTCTTTAAAAATCATTTGTGCAAATATTTTTACAGCTTAGAGTTTGATTTAGGCTTAGACCAAACCCTACGTAGAAAAGAAAAACACAGATGTTCAGTGCTTAATCACTTATTTATATTTTTAGGATATTAGCTCTAAGAAAACAGACAATTTTGTCTATTTTTGGTTATCAAGGTATCTACATTGCCCAGAGCAATGTCTGCTACATTGTAGGCTATTAATGAATATTTGAAAAATAAACAAAGAATAATACTTATTTGCTTCATTACACTTTCTCTGCCAGAATTACTCTTATTGGTCACATTAGGTAGTAGAGCTGGGCATCCTTCTTGGGAGACAATAAACATTGGAAGACATAGTACTGAATGCCAGCTCATGCAAGGCAGATTAAGGGGTCTTATGGATATGCTGTCTCATATTGTATTCTACACAACTCTTAAATTCAGACAACCTAGAGGATTAAAACAGTCATCATTCTGTCATTTCTCCAGCAGCTTCCATACTCTGTTGGCTTTGAAGCTCAAATCAGGGAGCTCTTCTCTCCATTTTCCTTACAGGGAACTATTTATCTTTCAATTCTCCACCACTGTGTTTATATGCATTTAAGAGGATTTTGATCATTGTTCTTGCAATCTCATTTGTGCAGTTGGCACAAAATGAAATGTGAAGCATTGACATTAACAAGAATGGAACCAATTGTCAGAGATCACACGCTCTTATATCACTTTAATCTTTAACTTTCCAATTGTTTAGTGAGGATTTAGGAGATTTCAGATTTGACATGAGGAAAACTCAGAAATAACCATCCATTTTTTTTTATCATCTAAAACCAAGATGCTTTGTATTAGCTAGGTAATGCGAAGATGTTTTTTCTTTTCCCTCTAAGTTAAAGACAATCATGTTGTTTCATCAGCCTCTGTAATTTCACTTATAAACAGTGCCATTAAAATGTACCAATTTCAAAAAGGGTTTTATTTGTCCTTTTGACGATTTATCTGTGTTTGGTTTAATGTTTTAATGTTTATATAATTAAATATGCAGTTACCGTATGACACAAAACCCTACTCCTTGGTATGAAAACTTAGAGAAATGAAAGTTTAGCTTCACACACAAATGTGTACAGTGATGATTGTATCAGAATTAGTCATATTTGCTAAAACCTGGGAACAACCTAAATAGCCTTCACTGGGTGAATGGGTAGATGATCTATAGTAAAGTCACAAGATGGAGTACCAGACAGCAAGAAAAAGAAGTAGAATACTGATACATACAACAATGAATGCAGATGGACTCATAAGACATCTTGCTAAGTTAAACAATCCAGTTCCAAATGATTACATATAATTCTGTTTGCAACATTCTGGAAAAGACAAAACAGTAGAAAGGAGCAACAGTCTCCTAGGATTAGGGATAGAGGTAAATGGTACTTTGAAAGAATAATAGCTGGAAGATTTAGGAAGTGATAAAACTTTTCTGTAATTTAAGTTTATACACACATACGTATATATATATATATATATATATATACATATGCGTGTATATTAGCATGTCTCTATATGTGTTAACATACATAGAATTTTGCAGCCCCCCAAAACATCATTTTAATATAAAATTTAAAGAGTGACATTTTAAAAATATGAGCATCATTTTATTATTCCTTATGAATCCAGAAACATAGAGAGATGCCTGGAAAGGGTGTTCATCAAAATTTTATCTTCCCTCTGGAAGGACTGCAGAATAAAAATATTTCTTTTATTACTTGTAAAAAAAATCTCTTCCATTTTTAAAATACTGTGAAGTTTATTTTTGTTTAGAATGGATAAAGGTGGTTTTTAAAACCCATTTTCTTGTAGCTTTCAGTTAATACAAAGACCCAAATCATTAATGGTTATTTTTGTACATTATTTATCTGGCAGCATTAACACTATCTATGTATGGTGTTACATTATTTTTGCCAAGCTTGGAAACCGAGATGACAAGTTCCTGAGTGATAAAAATATGTAAAATTAATAGTTTCGTGCTTAAGAGCCTCTTTTGCACATGAGATTAGTACACATTTTGTAGCATAATTTGCCTCTTCAAAAAGCTCAATTTATTTCATTCAGTTGCAAAACTGGGGTGGTTGATATGCCTATAATAAATTTAGAAAATTTACTTATTACCACAATGAAGTTTTCAAAACTCCATTCACTCACAAGTATTTTAGCTATAACTCTTATAATAGTATGAAAAGGCAGATACTATCACTATTTCTCTTCTTTGCCTGGTTTCATCTTCCTATGCCTTAAAAATGAGAACATGATGTATTATGAATGCATGAATATTTGGCAGGTCAGAGAAAAAGGAACAAGTACATAAACATTTTAGTAATATGTTTTTGCTCTACACTTTAATTTCTGAACAGTCAAATTTTTGTAAATGGGAACTTTAACAACAGAAAATTAAACAGCCTGTATAGTTCATGCTTTCCTTTTATCACAAGGTAGATTTCTTTCTGTGTTTTGTATATAATGTAACACAAATTTTTAGCCTTTTTGTTTCATTGAGAAGTCTTTAAAATGATCATGAGAGACTTCCTCCAAGATGGCCGCCCAGATGACACCTTGACCGGGAGGCTCCCTGAATATACCATCAAAATGCCAGAATATAAACTAACATAATAACAGAGAGAAGGAAAAAAGAGGGAGATGGGTCCTCTGGACCCAAGAAGAATCTAAAACGAGAACTGTAGCCCACGGAAAGAGTAAAAGAATGAAATAAACAAAGGCGGAGACCAGAAGCACCTCTGTCGGGAGCGGAATCTAATTATCGCTGCGACCGGAGCCGAGCCGAGCCGAGAAGGTACGATCCAGGTG
>RJWM01010528.1:0-63745 GCA_004363535.1 Dasyprocta punctata | reverse complement strand
CCCGCCTCTGGAGGCTGAGGCAGGAGCATTGCCGTGAGTTTGAGCCCAGTGTGGGACCCATGCACAAGTTTGCAGCAGGAGTGGGGCTCCCCGGCCCGGCTCCCGCTGGTGGCCCCGAGCTGTCCACGTTCCCTGTCCGGTGGGCCTGCATGTCCTGCCTGGCCCTGGGCGCCCTCGCTGGGCCGATGGGGTGGGACGGGGTCCCGGGCGGGGGAGCCTGCAGCCCCCATTGTCCGCTCCACAGGGAGAGTAGGAGCGGCGGCGGCTGGTGACGCCTGCCCGTCCCCGCGGTGGCCGCCGTCCTCTCGCGGTTGTCTTCCTGGAGTGGCCGAGGGCGGGCGGCGGCTGGCGGGTGAGCCGCGGTCCCAGGCCGGTCCTGGGCGCCGACAGCACAGTGACCCGCAGCGGCTCGGCCCCGGCCTGCTCCCGAGGGCGGGCTCTGCACGCTGCCTCGCCGCCCCGTCCCTTCCCTTCCGGTCCTTCCGCCCGAGCCTTCGCACTGAGCTCTGTCCCTTCATTTCAGACGGCTTTGAGACTGGGTCTGACCAAGTCCTTAAGTTGCCCAGGTTCGTCTTAAACCCAAGAGCATCCTGCCTCTGCCTCCCCAAGTGCCGACAGCATTAAGTGGTTTTTGTTCCTTTTATTTTGTTTAAAACTTCCTTAGTACTCGTACGTATTCATTGTCAAGAGTGTAAGATGCCGCTTTGCTAGGAGGCAGGAAAACCACCCAGGATTACACTGAGCCAGGAAGTCAGCCTTCTCCTCTCTCTCTCTTTTTTTAACACGGTACCAGGGCTGTACCCCCGGCCCTTATTTTTTGTGGGAAGACCGAGTCTCACAAAGTCATTAAGTTTCCCGGACTGCACTGGAACTTGGCCCCTCCTGCCTCGCCTCCCGGTGCTGAGATCTCAGGTGGGCTGCACCACGCCGATGTGGCCGTTCTCCTTATGCAGGACCCTCTGAGCGTGGAACATACGTGTTCTTTAACTGTTTTTTCAGTACTAGGGACGGAACCTGGGGCCTTCCCACCTGCCAGGCAAGCGCTCCACCACTGGGCTGTCCCCCAGCCCTTTATTTTTTATTTCGAGCAGGGTCTTGCTAAGTTGCCCTGGCTGGTCTTGAGCTTGCCATCCTCCCGCCTCGGCTTCCCCTGCAGCCGGGATGAGCGGCAGGCGACGCTGCCTCTTAGGCACATGGGTTTCCCATTTGCGGAAGTCTAGGTGGCGGCTGCAGGCACGGGTGAGGGGGCCGCCAGTCCACCGGGCTGTGCCGCCCCGCCCAGCTTCCTCCCGGGCACTGCAGCGAGCGCCCCTGGAAGCGGAGCGGGACTCAGCTGGCGTTCCCGGATCAGAAGAGACCCACCGTGGACCCAGACTCAGACTCCGCAGCTCTCTGGGAAGACAGTGGTGAGGGCCGGGCGTGGACAGCACCAGGAAGCTGAGGCAGGACAGCTGCTGTGAGTTCAAGACGAACCCAGGCTACAGAGCGAGACCGGGTCTCAAAAAAAAAAAAAAGGTGAGCTGGGGTGTGGTTTGGGCCAGACCTGGGTTCCACCCCCAGGACGGGGGTGGGGGGACGGAAAGGACAGCAGGGGCGAGGCCTGGACCCCGGCCCAGCGCCCCCGCTGTGCCTCCGCGGCCTTGGCAGCCTTGTGGGCGCAGGGAGGGAGCGACCCGTGCTGCCGTCTGCCTGACTCGGGCCGGGCACTTGCTCGGGGCCGCCAGCCCGGTGGGGTGCGGATGCTGCCGCCCTCGCACTCGGGAGGCCGAGGTGGGGGCTCTCAGGTGCGTGCCCAGCCGGGCAGCTGAGCAGCTCAGGCAGGCCCTGCCTCCAGAAGTACATGCCTGCATTTTTTAAAGAGGGGTCAGGTAGCTCAGTGCAGCGGCTCCGGGTTCGATCCCCAGCACCACTTGCAATGAAGTGTTCACGGTTCTTACCAGCACCTGGGCCTCCGTGCGGAGCCTCCCGTCAGGGCCCCGAGAGGCGAGCTCTGACAGTCGGCACAGCGCTGGTGAGCCACTGGCCCAGACCGTGGGGCTGAGGTGTCTGAATCTGGCACTCAGAAGGCTGAGGCAGGAGCGTCTCCACATGCATTCCGGGGGGACGTGGTGCTCTGGGCTTCAGGACACCGCCTGGGAGGACTGGTTCCGTCCCTAAGAGCAGGCCACAGCTGTCCGGAGTTCATCTTGACTGACAGTGCACTTCAAGGCCCCTGAGGCAAGACAAGCTGGGCATGGTGGTGCGTGCCTGTGGTCCTAGCTACTCTGGAGGCTGAGGCAGGAAGATTGCAAGTTGACCAGCGTGGGCTACATAGTGAGAGCCCATCTCAGAAGAGTGACAAGAAGCAGGCGTGGCGTGGGGCGATGCGGGCAGTGTGCCCACCGGCCCGTCCTGGCGCCCCAGCGGTGTGTCCCTGCTGAGGGGCGGCCTCCCCTCCGGCGGCACCACGGGCTTCGGTCCCCAGGAGCCCTCGGGTGCTGGGGAGCGGGTTCTGCTGACAGCGGGTGGCTGTCCCCACCGGAGTGCTCTCTCCTTTTCTCCCCTTCCTTCCCTCCCTCCTCCCTTTCTTTTTTCTTTGTCTTCCTGTCTTCCCTTCTGTGTGTGCTGGGGACAGAGCCCAGGGCCCCCTGCGGAATCAGGAACTCTGCGCCCAGCCCCTACCTCGGCCCCAGCTACCCCCACCCCGCCGCTTCTTCTCTGGTCCTGGGAAGTGACCCCAGGGCCTGTTTGTTTATTAATTTGTCTTTCTGAGGCTGGCCCTGAACTGACTGTGCAGCCCAGGCCGGCTTCACACTCGCAGCGATCCTCAGCCCGAGTGCTGGCATTACAGGCGTGCGCCGCCACACCTCGATTTTGTCTTTTTCTTTTTTGGTACCAGGAGTCGAACTTAGGGCCTCACACTCGCCAGGTGGGTGCTGTGCCGCTGAGCGCCATCCCCAACCCCGCTTTTATGTTTTTACCTGCAGCCCTCTTTATCTTTTGTTTTGAGACAGAGTCTCGCTAAGCTGTCAGGTCCCCCAGGCTGGACTTGAACTGCCTCAGCTCCCAGAGTGCTGGGATTTCTGGCCTGTGCCCCTGGGCCTGGCTGGTAAGTTTCTAACCAGAGAAGGTAGACTAGCGCGGTGATTTCCCATGAAGCTTTTGGTGGGCGAGTTTTAAGCCTCTTACTGTACTTTAGTAATCACCTACAGCAAGCAAGCATTACGCTTGTAATTGGGAGAACGTGCGCGCACACACAGCGTCCAGGAAACAGGGAAACCCCGGGGATGTTTTGAGATGTAAAAAGAAGTGGACACAATCTAGGGACGCCACAGCTTGCCTGTCACCCCAGATTCTCAGGAAGCTGAGGCAGGAGGGTGCCAAGTCCGAGCACAGCCAGGGGCACTTTTCTATTTTCAGACCAGGTGTCACTGAGTTGCCTGGTTGCTTTCTCCTGTCAGACGCCCCTGTCCCAAGCCTTTCAGACAGATTCAGAGCCCGGATGGTGTGTGTCACCAGGCCAAGCCCGGCCCGGTGCTGTCCTGAAAGTGATTTTTAGTGGGTGTGGTGACTATGCCTACCCAGCCCACTCGGGAGGCTGAGGCAGGAGGATCGCAAGTTTCAGGCCAACTTGGGCAACTTTGTGAGGCCCTTTCTTGAAATAAAAAATAAAAATAGTAAAGAGCTGGGGGGGTAGTTCAGTGGGGAGCGAGTGACTGTCTCACAGGTGCGAGGCCCCGGGAGCTTCTCCAGCTCTGTCTAAGAGAAAAACTGTCGTTTTCCCATAGCAAATACTGGGACGTTCATGCACTGGACAGGCGGGGGGAGGGGAGGGAGCCTCGGCACGGCTCTGTCGCCAGCAGGGTCACTGCAGCGGAGGAGGGGACACGGGCTCACAGAACTCGGGGTGGCGGCGGGCATGTTGGCCTGTCCCTGACTGGCGAGCCCCCGGCAGCGTGCGTACCGCAGCGGGCCGGATGCCCCGGGAGACGAGGACGCCACAGGACGTGAGCCCCGGACGAAGTCGCGGCCACGTCTGGAGTGGGGCTTGGCAGCACCTTGGCTGCACACCGTGAGAGCCGAGGGACCCACGGGTCTCCTCCACCTCAGGGCCCGGCCTGCGGTCACTGTCACACCTGTTGTTTCAGCAGCTTGGGAGGCTGAGGCAGGAGAATCTCTTAAACCCCGGCGCTCAAGGCTAGCCTGGTGATTTAGTGAGTGCCTGTTTTAAGTAACAGCGGGGGCACACACCTGTAATCCCAGCACTCGGGAGACTGAGGCAGGAGGATTGCTGTGAGTTAGAGGCCAGCCTGGGCTGCACAGTGAGTTCAAGGCCAGCCTGACCTGCAGAGTTAGACCTTGTTTCAAAAAGACCAAAAGAACCAAACAGCAACAGCAGCAGGTGGTGACAGGGTGGCGATTTGAGTTTCTGATACTGGGAAGGGCGGAGACTGCAGAGGCGGAGGTTGGCAGCCGCGGCTGTCTTGTTTTTGTGATTTTAGAGTCTGCATTTTAGCGACCTCCCCGAGAGTCGCAGCTTGCCTCAGGGTCACTGCCAGTGCTTTGTCTGGCGTCGGCTTGGATGTGCCGTGTGCGGCTCCCAGTCTGGCTCCGGTGTCAGAGTGGCCACAGAGGACCCCTGGGCTGGCATTCCGTGTCCCCAAGAAGCGCCCAGGAGCGGCATCGGGTCAGCCATTGCTGCCAGGTGTTCTTTAGGCTCCGGCCTGTGTGGCCGCTGGCAGAGCATGGCTGTTTTTCTGTTGACCCCAGGGCCTTTGCATGCTAGGGAAGCACCCTGCCATTGAGCTGCGCCCCCAGCCACTGTTATCATCCCCATTAGTTTTTTGTGACAGGGTCTTGCTAAGGCTTTAAACTCAGATCCTCCTGCCTCAGCCTCCTGAGCAGCTGGGGTGACAGGAGGCAGTACCCCCTGGGCTTTCCCTGTGTTGTAGCTAAAGCGAGTTGCAGCCCCAGCCCAAGATGAAAGGGGACTGACGCAGGGACCTGGGTCCCCTCAAGGTCTGCCTGGAGCCCCCGGCGTGGACCCTGAGGTGTCGCAGCTGCTTAATAAATGCCGCCACTTGCTCTTCCTTCGTCACTGAGAACTGCGGCACGTGGTCGGGCAGCAGGGAAGGCCCCGCTGCCCGGATTAGAGCTCCGCTGGCCCCACCCTGGAGAGGACACGCTGCTTAGCCAGCTGACGGCAGCCAGGCCAGTCCGGGCGCGAGGGGCGGTGTGCGCCCCGCCAGGAAAACAGCTGCAGCCAGAGGTGGTGGCACCGGCCTGTCATCCCAGCTCTCGGGAGCCCGAGGCAGGAGGGCTGCAGAGTGTTTGAATCCAGCCTGGGCCACAGAGTGACTTTAAGGCCAGCTTGAACTGCATAGCGAGACTCTGCCTCAAAACACAAAAACAAAAGCGGAAAAAAATAAAAATAAAAACATGAGTGGGAAGCCAGGTTTGGCTGTCCTTCCGCCTATCAGGACTATAAATATTTTGGTTTCTTCTGTTTTTTTCTCATTGCATCACCTGTGTGTGTGTGTGTGTCAGTGTGTGTGTGTACACGTACACGTGTGTACGTACATATATACACCTACTGTAACGTAACTAAAAGATAATATATGTTTTACCACTTGTTACTAAATAGGGAGCATTCTGCATTTCTTCCTGTGCTATACTGGTTTTTTGTGTTCACAGCTCACTCGTGTGTGTGTTTTTTTTTTTTTTATTTTTGCAGCACTGGGGATTGAACTCACAACCTCACGCCTGCCAGGGCAGGCGCTTAAGTCATTGAGCCAAACTCCCGGCCCTGGTTTTTTGAGGCAGGGTTGCACTGTGTAGCTCAGGCCGGCTTTGTACTCACGTTGTAGCCCAAGCTGGCCTCGAACTCACAACGCTCCACCTACCTCAGCCTCCCGAGTGCTGGGATTAAAGGTGTGGGCCACCATGCCCGGCTGTGTTTTGTTTTTTGAGTCAGGGTCTCACTCTGCAGTTCAGGCTGGCCTGGAACTCACAGCAGTCCTCCTGCCTCAGCCTCCCAAGTGCTGGAATTACAGGCACGCTAGAAGGGGAGGGCTAGAAGCAACCAAAGGCCCCAGCAGGAGGATTTGGAGACACACCAGGGTCACCGGGGCTGGAAGGGGCCGCCCTGGGTGCCACACCTTCTAGACTTCAGCCAGTGGTGGCCAGCAGGTGACAAGGAAAGGCCCAGAAGCACCAGCTGTGAAGCAGCGCGTGACGTCCTGGGGCCGATGCCCACCGCCACATACACGCTCCCGAGCAAAGAGGAAACCCATAAAGCAAAGGAACACACAGGGAGCCGGGCGCGGGGGCACACGCCTGTAATCCCAGCACTCAGGAGGCTGAGGCAGGAGGATCACTGGGAGTTCAAGGCCACTGTGGGCTACATAGTGAGTTTAAGACTGGCCTGAAGTACATCGTGAAACTCTTACCTCAAAATAGTGTAATAATTATAAGGAGCTGTTACTGAAGAGGAATCAGTGAAGCAAGAGGCCCAGCCCACCTCTGCAAAAACAAGTCATTTCCCGAATCACCTGCGGAGCAGAAAGTCGGCCTCGCTGGTGATGTGTGGTGTCTGGACCTCGCGGGAGCCGCTGACGCCTTCCGCGGTGCATGGGCCCGGGCTCTGCCGGGGGCCCCAGCGGGACAGGCGCACCTCGCGTGTGTTCAGTGCGGAATAAAGCGGTGTGTGCGTGCACCTGTGTGTGCGTGTCCCTGTGTGCACGGCGGCTTTGGCAGGGTCTCACAGCGCGTGTCCTTCACTCAGGACACACTGCCGGCCTGCGGCGTCCGGCTCTGCGGGGCGCACGCGCTCGGCACCCGTCTGACCCGTGCAGGAGGCCGCTGGGACCCACCCAGGGTTTAGCCCGAAGCCCGGCGAGAACCTCTCTGTGCCTGAGGGACGGCACTGCCGGGACCCACGTGGGATGCACGCGTGTTAAGGCTTCTGAGTTTAAGAACCTTAGAAAAGCAGGTAAGTTGAGGGCTTTTCAACTCACCCGTAAAAATTACCTGCCCTCCGCCAAACAAACGGCGTATGCCTGTGTGGCCCTCGCTTTAGTGAAGAGAGCTTGCCGCACGGCGGGTTGGGAAGGAGCCCAGCGGCCGGAAGCGCCTGTTTACACTGCTTATCTGGGGTGACAGAGGCCGGCTCCATCGGGCCACCTGCCAGCTTGGACCAGGGTCGCGCGCGCTCGGAAAGCGGCCGTGCCCGTGCCCTGCCTTCTGCCAGTGCGATGGGAGCCTTCGCCCACGCGCAGGAGCGGCTGTTCGGTAGACACAAGTGCTTCCCAATCGCGCCCCCGGTGACAAGGGGGAATGTCACTCCTCCCGAGGCCGCGGGTAATAACCCACGCTTCCTGCGTCGCTGCCCCCAGCACCACACATGCCCCTCTTCTGTTGTTTTTACTTTTGGCGGTACCGGGCGTTGAACCCAGGGTCTTCGCACAGAGCTTGCCCTCACCCAGCCTTTTTATTTTGAGACAAGGTCTCGCGAAGTCATTAAGTCGCCTAGACTGAGTTAGGGTTAGGGATCTGCCACCTTCCTGCCTCAGCCTCCCAGAGGGCTGGGGTTACGGGGGTGCCCAGGACGCCCGGCTCGATCAGAGCTCCAGAGAGACGAGGTGGCACTCCGGGCAGTAAGGGGCGAAGGGAGGCCCCGGCCTGGGACCCGCAACCCTGGGGCCTCGCGCCTCGGGTTCCTCCTCCGTCTGGCGCTGGCGCTGGCGCGGGCATCCGTCCTGCAGCATCTCTACGCCGAGCAGGGGAAAGACGGGGGCTTCGGGACCAGGGCTCCGAGCCGGAGGAGCAGCAGCCGCGGCCGCGCCATCGCGGCCGCCGGGCCCCCGCCTAGAAGCAGGGCGGAGCTTCCGTCGCGCACTTGGAAGGCGCCCGTTCCCGCGGAGGGAGTTGACCGCCGCACCGCCCAGAGCCGCCGCCTCAAGCGTCCGAGTTCAAGGGCCGGGCGCTCGCGCTTCCGTCGAAGGTTCCGCCCACCCGGCCCACGCAGGGGCGGGGTCTCCTGGCTGTGGCCGTTGCCCCGCCCAACCGCTTCCCAACGGCTCCCAGGACCTGGCGGCCGGGCGGGGCGGCGCGGCCGGACGAGTGCGCTTGCGCGCGCCTGCGCGGAAGCGTGGGGCGTGGTGCGAGCCCGCCCCGCCCAAACCTGGAGTCTCCGCCCGCTCCATCTCCCAACCTCCTCAGCGTGGCGCCGACGCTGCGTGCGGCGCGGGTTACCCAGAGTGCTCCGCGCGGGGGCAGCTCACTGGAGTTTGGTTCTCGAGGCGGTGGCGGCGGCGGCGGCGGCGGCGCTCCCGCGGCTCCTCCACCTCCCTCGGCGCCGGCGGCGGCCGGGGCCCGAGCCCGGCTCCCCTCTCCGCCACCCCGCGCGCCCCCAGTTCCCCCGGCGCCGCGGGGAACATGCGGCTCCGCTCCCGGAGGCCGGCGAGTGAGTGACCCCCGTCCCCCGCCTCAGCCCGCCCGCCGGCCCGGCCGCTCCCCCCCGCCTCGCCCAGGCAATGACAGCGGCTCCGGCGTCTCCGCAGCAGATGAGGGACCGGCTGCTGCAGGCCATCGACTCCCAGAGCAACGTGAGTGCCCCGCGCGCGGCGGGACGAGGCCGCGTGGGCCCGGGACCCTCCCCCGCCCCGGGCCGCCCGCCCGTGGTTCCCGGGGACCTCGCTGGGCGGCCCCCTGTCCCCGGGAGCCGTTGCCATCCCGGCCGCTCGCCGGCGGGGCCCGGGCCGGGGTAGTTCGCGCGGCCGGCGGCGCTCGGTACGCGAGGCCGAGGCTTCCGCGCGGCCTGGGCAGAGGGCTGGACGGGGCCCCGCCGAGCCTCCCGGCCCCTGCCCCGGCCTCGACCTGTCTGCCTCGCCCGCCCCTGGACGCGGGGCCCTGAGCCCCCGGCGAGGGGGGAGGGGAGGGACGGCGGAGAAGCAACTGGTGTCGAAGGAAGCGACTCCCGAGGTCGGGGAAACCTTGCTTACTGCTAACTCTTCCTGGGCTCCCGGGCCCCACGGCTAGACCCGCCGTCACAAGACCCCTGTGGGGTCGCTGCCCGGGACAGAGGGTTGAGGAAGCGTGGGATCCCTCCTGGGGTGCCCCTCGCCTGTCTGGCCCGGCCAGAGCCCAGCTGTGAGTGGTGGAGTAGAGGTGGTCCGTCTCACTCGCATTCACCCGGGAGCCCTTGGTCCCGTCCCGCCGCGGTGGGGAAGGTTTGTGACCTGGGCTGTCAGGGTTAACTCCAGGGCCTGCCTGCTCAGGACCCCCTTGTAGAGGGACCCCCGGGCTCCTCCCGATTGTAGAGGAAGCTTAGTGTGGTCTCGAGTTGTCTCTGAGGGTCAGGGACAGTGAGGGTCGTTTCTTTCTGCTGCGATTAGCCAGTGGGTAGGAAGATGCTGCAGCATCCAGGTGTGGGGGCAGCACTTGCTGGGAAATGGCACGGACAGTCCTTTCTAATGTACTGGGGACAGAAGACAGTGTTGGTTTTGGCCAGGTAACTCAGGCTTCCCTCACGAGAGGAGCCTTTGCTCTTCCAGTCTCTGAGATGAGCTTGGCCAATTTAGGCTTAGTAATGTGTTTTGCCCTTTTTTTTTTTTTTATCACATTGGTGGCACAGTTGGTAGACATTGATGGGCCAGATCTTCCTAAGGCTCTGGTTCCTGTGTCACAGTAATTCTCCTGTTCCTGGTCTTCAGGCCTCTTAAGATTGACTTGATGGTAATTGTCTTTAACAGATACTATTGACTTTTTTGTTATGACCGGAGGTGGAGAAGTTACAGGCAATGTAAAACCTTCTAGAAGGCCTTTTGTGCAGTAAGCGGTACAGCTGCAGTTCCCAGGCTAAAACATTAAAATATAAAACAAATGATGTAAAAAAGCAGCCTTGGTGATCTTGGCATCTTTCTTGGAGCCAGACTGTCATTTCAGCTTCCATGTGGTCACTTTGGCAAGAATTGTGAGAGGTTGCACAGGTCCTTAGTGCCACCAAGGAGAGCTTCGGGATCAGGAGGCACTTTGACAGGTGGTTGTGGTGTTGTGGATTACATGGGGCGGTGCTGCAGGGTTTCAGTATTTGCAAAGCTCCAATTTAAGGGATTCCTCAGAGTGAGAAACAGAGAAGAGGGCACTCCTGTGCCGAGTGTGCACAGATGTGATAGTCGTGTGGACCCAAGGTTGTGGTAGTGGCATGGAGTGTATTGTTCTATGGCTTATTTGTAGGGGACTCTAGTTTGGGTCGAGCCCTGCTAACCTATGCATGGTGGGTGGAACTAGGAAGTTGTTTCTTTTCCTACCAGCAGTGAAGAAAGTGCTGCCTTTAAGTGCTGCCCTTGTTAGTGACCAGCCCTCTGTGAACATCGTTAGCGCATTTGACAGGAGTGTGGCTTCCAGCAAACACCCCAGCCTCAGAAAGCCTGGCACGTTGGACGGTGTGTGGTTGCGGTGGAGGAGGTGCAGGGGCCGGGATGTCTGCATCTGCAGTCTCTGGGATGGCTCCCGACTCAGGTGAATGAAGGGCCACCTTGCTGGGGTATGACCTCCACCACTGGGTAGTTGACACATATTTAAGGTGCTCGTGGAAGAAAAAAAATGGGGACAGTGTTGGAGAGCCAACACTAAAATTAAACCTCTTCAGAGAGAAGCGACAGCGAATTGTGTCATGTAATGCTTACCTTTATGGGCATGCAATTATGGTTAACAAACTCAGCTATTGCTTGAAAACTCAGTGTGGAGCCCGCTGACCTAATATGCAGTGTACAGTATCTGAAAAGTTTGGGAAGCAACATGGTAAAATGAGCCTGCTGACCATCTCCTTGCCTGGGAGTTCTTGAGAAGAAAGCTTTGTCTTTGCTGTAAGTTTCGGCCTCTGGGATATTTGAATTTCTACAGCAGCAGGCTCAGAGTTAGTAATTTCTGCCAATTGTGTAACAAGTAAATCCTCTACTTTCCTTCTCAAAAAGCAACAAGCAGTGCAGAACAATAGAAGCCTCACTTTCAGCGGCATGTGTTAGCCCAGAGCAGTGTCCCCGCTGTGCGTGCTCCTGGTCAGTCTTGTCACACTGCGGCGAGGCCACAGGCTGTCTTACTCCCGTGCGGAGTCTTAAGGGAGTCCCCCACGACATCTCCCTGGCAGGCGCTTGCTTCCTGTGCGCAGTGGACAGACAGATGGACGCTTGCCGTCCTGGAGCTGCACTGTGCCTTCTTGGCAGAAGGCGGCCCTCTCGAGGGTGTTGTGCTTCGTGTCTTCTCCAGCAGGGCAGGTGCGCCGGGCACATGTTCTCCCTGCTGGCTCATCTGACTGACCCCTGGAGCCACCTCGTGAGCCCCCGTTTTCTCAGGAAGCCCCAGGGCCGCAGTGCTTCACAGTTCGGCCGTGGATGTTGGGATCCTGAACTTGGAGAATGACAGTCACAGGTGGCTGGAGCGCGCTCTCTGTGGAGGCAGGGGGAGCACAGACATCACGTTAGGTTCAGGAGCTGAAGACGAGCCCAGGGCAGGACGGTGCCCCGCGTTCAGAGCCGGGAGAGGCCGGAGCAGGGCCTGTGGAGCAGAGGGACTTGAGTCAGCCGCGATGTCAGCATCCCCGCGCCTGCTGGCGGGCTCTGGAGCACAGAGCTGCCTCAGGATGCTGCTTCCTACTGTGCTGCAGCGTCGCAGCAGGATGGGCCCGCTTCCTGGCCTGCGTCGGCGGCCTCCGGCCCCTCGTCTGCGGAGGGAGACCCGCACCGGCGCGCGCACCCAGGCCAGGTACATCTTCTGGCAGTGGCAGCAGGGCCTCCTGTGAACTGTCCTGGACCTTGTTTGCTTGCTTGTTTTAAACGTCCACGCAGGGCGCATCAAGTGAACGTCTCAAAAACAGACGGCGTGTGTCCGTTAACTGCATGTCACCCTCCCAGGCGCCGTCTAGGGAGGCAGAGTGCTGCTCAGTGGCAAGCGAGGAAGGAGCAGGGGCTTTTGTTTGTCACTTAACCTGGTGTGAGGTGACTGTCCCCACAGGTACTGAACACCCCCAAGATAGACAGGTGACTTCAGAAGGGGCGTGAGGTGAGGGCAGCGCGGCTCACGCTGGCCACGCTGGGACCCGCACTCGGTGCACTCCTTTCCCTCTGCGGGCACAAGGCTGTCACCGCCTGGACGTGTTTCCCGAGGAAGGCTGGACTGCCGCTCGAGCGCGCGTGAGAGCGAGGCTCGGGGTGGGTTGGCCTGGAGTGGTCTGGGGCAGCGGCTCCCAACGCGTGGGGCTCCTCAGGAGCCACTTGCTCTTGCTCCCCGTCTGCTCAGGGTGCAGGGCTTGGCCACTGCCTGGAAATGCCGGCCCGGCTGGGAAGGCGGAAGCCTGTCTGTTCTGTGTTAGAGGACGTGGAGTCTAAGAACTCCGCCTGGGCCCAGAGTGGCCCAACTCAGTGACATGCCTTCTTCGCTGTCTGTCCCTTGCCAGGGCGCAGGGAGGGAGCGGTGTGGCGTGGGTGACTTGGGGAACAGGGTGCCTGGAGGTAACGAGTGTTCCTTGGGAGACTGACGTGAGTCCCTGTTGGTGACTCGCTCTGTTCCTCGGAGGAAGGTGGACTTTGCAGCCTGATCTCTAGCGGTGTCCAGATGCGCCTCAGATGATATCATCCTGGCAGGAGGTCCCCAAGGTCTGGAGGGCTGTCCCAAGACCACCCCGTGGGAGATACCTGGACCCCAGGACCCACGTCACAGCTCTGTGTGGTTGTCTCGGCCTCCAGGTGCCGAGCTCTGGTGGAGGTGGTGCGGATGCTGAGCGCACGTCTTCTCAGACAGAGCCGCTGCCTGGTGAGAACTGGCCCAGAGGGGCTCTGGGAGCGCGGTTCTCCTTGAGTCCTGGGTGGGGGCTCTCCTGAGTCTTCCTGGGCTTTTGGGAGACAGGGGCAGGAGGGTTGCTTGAACTGAGAGTCAGGCCGCTGGATTTGGGGTTCAGCCGGTGGCGAACGAGGCAATGCCTGTTCAGGGTGGTCGTGCCTCACACCCGTACTTCTCTTTGTTCTTGGGGTGCACGTGTAGACCTGAAGTCTGGAGGTCATGGAGTGTGCTTCTAGCACGTTCTGGGTCTTGGTACCAAAGAAACACGGTGACACTGAGGAGGGGCTTGGCCGTTGACTGGCCATTTGGAGCAGGTGGTCGCATGGCGACTGCTGTACACGCAGACCTGAGGGGGCTGCCACTGCCTGCAGACCTGTCCCGGGGAGGGGCAGAGGGCGAGTGGGACCGGGCAGCCTGGCCCCGGGCAGCTCTTGAGTTCAGATGGGACAATTTTCCTTCTGTCTCATTTGAGGTCAGCTTCAGATTCTTGAGAGCACGACATGGCTTTCTGGAATATTCCATCACCTGAGAGCTGAGAAGAAAGGGTTGCATAGGTGGAGGCAGGTTTTCAGCACTGGGTTTTGTCTCTGGCACGGGGAACAGAGGGCTGGCGTGGGGCTGGCGTGGGGCAGCCGTGCCCTGGGGAGAGGGAGCACACAGACCTTGCTCGGGCTCTGAGGGTCCAGGGGCTCCTGGGCCCTGGAAGCCCTGCCAGGCCTTAGGTCACCTGTGCACGGGGAGGGAAGGGCAGAGTTTTGTTTGGAGAGAAGATCTCTCTGTAACACTGAGGCTGACCTCAGATATCTGGGGCTTACACCGTGCTCCTGCCTCAGCCTCCCAAATACCTGGGACTACAGACCTAGTCCTGTGGTTCGCAGTATTTGAAATGCTGTTGTACCCTTGGGGTGGCTCTGGGTGTGAAGCTAGGGCGTGGAAGGTGGAAGTTTGGAGAGGCAGGCCCCACTGCGTTTAGGGGCACCCTCCCCCAGCCCCCTTGCGCTCTGTGGCCTCCCGGCTTCCCAGAGGTGGTGTGGTTCTGTGCAGCCTGCTGGAAGGGAGAAGGGTCATGTCAGGTGACGTGCCAGCTGCCCGCTAGGGACTCACGTCTCAAGGGCTGCCAGGCAGAGGGGTTAAAGGCCTCTGAATGTTTCTGGACTTGGACAGTTTCCTGGATCCATCTGAGGGTGGCACGCATGTCTTGGGGTGCCGAGGGGCGCATCAGAAGGGTCCTGTAGGCTCGGGGAAGGCCTGGCATGACTGTCGGCGTCATGGACTGAGTACTTGCTGTGTGCAGGGAGGGCCGCCTGGCGCTCCGTGCCGGGAGAGACCAGAGCCTGTGGGTCTGGACCCCGGCTGGGGTGACACGAGCAGGCAGGCCCGGCGGGGTAGCCCCTTCTCGCTGTCTTTCGCTCGCTCGCTCGCTCGCAGCCCTAGCCTGAAAGCTGAGCTCTGTTGTATCTCCTGAGACCTAACCTTGCAAACCTGCCATGGTTTTAAATGTGTTTTGCATCGCTCTCCCTTCCCCTTTCCGGTCTTCTGGCCCAGTAGCTCAAACATTTGTGAGTGCAAAGATCCAGTTTTATTATCAGACATTTTCAGGAACGTTTGCTTACCAACAGGTGTGTGTTGAGTGACTTTTCCGGAAAATCCAAGGACAGACTAGTGGCGGCTTTGCGTTGGAGTTATAGCTTGTCATCCAAGTGACATCTTCTCAAATCTGAATGCTGACCTCACCTCTGTGTAGGGCACCTAGCAGTGGACTTCTGCACCGTCTCTGCTTCAGAGGCTTTTCTTGCCCCTGTAGCTTCTCTATTTTGGCATCCTTTCCTTGTTAAATCCAAAGCAGTTTTCCTCTGGATCTATTTTTTTTTTTAACCCTCTATCCTGGCAACAGCAGGTCTTTTGTCTTTTTCTTTTCGAGAGGAGGCGTCAGTGTGTTGCTGAGGCTGGCCTTGAACTTCTGGCTCAGCCATCCTCCTGCCTCACCTCCCCTGAATAGCCGAGTCTGTAGGCACGTGCCACCGCGCCTGTCTGAGGTGACAGCAGGTCTTGTGGGTCACGTTTGCAGTGGGGTCGCTTGTTCTTGCACAGAGAGCATGAGTTGCTCCGCAGCTGTGCGGAGCTTGTGCAGCACATGAGTGTGCAGGGGCTTCTGGTTGTGCCGTGGACCGGGCTGGCCTGGAGCTGGAGCTCGGCCTCACTGGGCAGGTCCCGGGTGTTGGTGGTGGCAAGAATTCCATGCGTGTTCAAAACCCAGAAACGGCAGCTGTGGGATGCAGGTGCTAGTGAGGAGACGGAGGCCCTGAGGGCCCCGCCGAGACCGCACTTGGCCCACCTGCTGGCTGCCTCTTGTCAGAGTGCGGATATAGAATTGTTTTGCTTTTTGAGAGAGGGTCTCACTATGTTGTCCAGGCTGGCCTTGAACCCATAGTGCTATTCATTGCTGCCTCAGCCTCCTCAGTGCTGAGGTTACAGGCAGCGCCACCGTCTGGCGAGGGTAGCATTGTGTAGAACACAGGCGCTCGCTCCGCTTTCCTGCCCGGCTGCGGAGCCTCACTCCGGCTTCGCCTGTGACAGAGTTCACCTGAGAGGCGGAAGTCGTATGGATTGAGTGTCCCTAATCCAAGAGTGCTTAGAAATAGAAGTGTTCCAGATTTTGGAATATTTGCCTAGACTTCATTTGTTAGACATCCCTAATCCAAAAATAAAACCCTGAAATCTGAAATGATCCAAATTCAAGCCTTTTTCAGTGTCTTGTTAGCCCCCAGAAAGTTGCCAGTTGTGCAGCAGTTCGGACTCTTAAACTGCCGAGGAAGAGATGGGAGAGGCTGTTTCTGGCTGGCGTCTTTCCCCCTGACACACAAGACCCACTGGGGCTTAGATCCCTGCCTGCTGTGGTCCTTGGGGTTCTGTTCAGACACCGCCTCCTCAGGGCCAGGGTGCAGCTTGTACTTCAGGGTGCCCGGCTCGCTTGTCTTCCCAGGCCCACGGCTTGCTGGGCCTTGTGTAGGGCTGGGGAGAAGGACGCGGCCATGCCAGTCTGAGCTGGGCCGGGGACCTGGCCATTCGGGAGGGGTCTCCGCTAAGAACAGTTTACCCTTTTGGCCAGGGCCGGCCGGGGGCAGGATTCTTGTCTCTGCGTGGATTCCCCCAACCCCCATCAGGTCCCTGGGTGGCACATTCTCTTTCCCCAGGGTGATCTGGTGGTTACCATGGTAGCGAATGGCCCTCCTGTTCTTAAGGCCAGCCCTCCTTGAAACCTTTCTGGTAAAGCCGTCTGGCTCTGCCCCTCAGTGCGTCCTGCGTGGTGCCCAGGCTGGTGGAGGGCGGTCTGGCTCCTCGGTGGCCCCCGGGGGCCTGTCACTCTGTTGTGTAGGTACAGCAAGGAAGGCCCTGGCCCTTTCTGCAAGTGGGCTCATACTGTTCTTTTGCGTGTGCCATCAGTGGGTGCCCAGCAGAGAGCCGTCCTGCCTGCCTTCACTCATTCTGTGGTCCATCCTGCTAGTGGCACCGCTGAGACACGCAGGGCCAGTGTCACTCAGAGGCCGCCTCTCAGCAGTGGACCAGGTGTTCTTGTCCCTCTGGTGAGGGTCGCTGCAGACAGTTGGGTGTCTCCCGCCGAGCCCCACAAGCAGTCCTCGTGTCTCCTCTGCCTGACCTAGCAGAGCGTGTTGGTTGATTTGCCCCTAAACCTGGGGCTGGTGTTAGTGCCACCCAAGCAGGCCCGGAATAGAAGGGGCTATCCACGGGGACAGCAGGGCCCAGGTGACCATTGCTGAGGTTGGGGCTGATGTCTGCAGAGGGTGCTGGCCTAGTCCTCCTCTGATGTGATGTGACCGGGGCAGAGTGAGTGGTGCAAGGTGACAGCCTGGGGCTCTGGGCGGTCCCCGGGCCGGCCGACCTGCGGGGTCACGGTGTGGGGCTCCTGGCCGTGCCGGCTGACCTGCAGGCTGTGTTTGCTTAGAGTCACCCTTGGGTCCTCTGCTGCTACCGCGTCCCAGTGCAGGTGCCATTGACTGTGGCTTCAGACTTCAGGGTGGGGGAGGAGGGCTGTGCACCTCTTCTCTGCCCATTCTCGTCCTCTTTCCTGGGATTTCACTGACAGCCTGGGCTGAGCCTGTGCTCTCAGGCTGCTTGTGGTGGCTCAGGTGACCCAGGCAAGAGCTGTGGCTTATCCAGACTTCAGGGTTCTGGACGGGGACCAGGAGGTCTGGTTGGGACTGATTGTCCTGCCCATTTCCTGTCGTCTGTGCCCTCCCCCGGTTAACCTGGGTAACCGGAAACTGGTTTGCACACTTCCGGGCCTGCTCCTCCCCTTTAGGTTAATGGAGAAGGGTAGGCTCCAGTGATCTCCTGCAGCCTCCTCTTTTCCCTCCGTGCTTCTGGGAGACTTGCTGGCTGCCGCAGCCAGCCAGTGACAGAACTGGGCCACTTGTTACCCCCTAGGCTCATGTGTCAGGAAGGGGTTTGTGGATGGCTCCTTCACTGTCACTTTCATTTTATTGTGTTTCCTTTCTTTTTTGAGATAGCATCTCACTGTGTAATTCAGGGGGTCTTGAGCTCACTATGTAGTCCACGCTGGCCTTGAACTCAGCAACCTCCTGAGCACCGCGATGACAGGCGTGTGCCACCACACCCTTTTGTTGCTTCCGTTTTAAAAGGGCTGCCTCTCAAGTGTGGAAGTTTGCTTTTCCAAGGCTGGTGGCTGGGACACAGCCCCTGAGGGCAGAGCACCCCCTGCCTGTGTGCTGAAGCTATCGCCGCATCTCCTTGTCGTCTGTTCTGCCCTCCGGCCACAGTGTAAAGCACCGTGCAGAGTTGCCATTGCCTGAGGAGGAGGAGGCTGGTATGTGTGCATGTGCGTCGGTGTTGTGGGCGGGCTTTCCTGTGGGGTGACCAAGGCCGGACCTCTCCGCTCTGCAGGCCAGCACAGTAGAGAGAGGACTCCATGTCTCGTACCCCTAGGGGGACACGGCAGAGCCTGTGTGTGCGGCAGGTTGTGTTTGCAGCAGATGGTGCCGTGGGAGACCCGAGCGTCACCCCTGAGCACACCATGGCCCCTGAGGAGACGGTGCGGTGGCGGGCGCCCTGGGCCTGGGGGTACTGCGGGTGACATGCCTGGGCCTGGGTTGAGCACGCTGGACGGGGTTTCTGTCCAGTGCGAGGCAGGCGCCTCCAGACTGGGGGAATAGGAGGTGGCACAGTCTGCTTGGTCGGGGAGCTGCCCCTGGGTTTGCACTTAGGTTTGTCACCACAAGCTGTGGTCCTGGGTCGCTGTGCTGTCCCCTGTGCCTGCTCTGGGCCCCGCTGAGTGTGCAGTCTGTGAAGGCAAAGCACAACCTTGCCGTGAGCAGGGCAGCCCCCCCAGCCCCCTCCTCACCCACTGGGGGGACGTCTGCTTCCCCCCAGCACTGCCAGGCTTTCCCAGGTGCTTCCCTGGCGCCCAGGCACCCTGCTCCTGGGCAAGTGGGGCCTCAGCATTGGAGGCCGAGTCTAGTGCAGCCTCAGAGTGGTGCCCGCAGCTCAGGTCGGGGACTGCTCCGGGCAGAGGCTCAGCTCCTCGGATGGGCGGCAGATAGTGGGGAAGCTGGCCTTACCCTGAGGAGGAGGCTTGGCATAGCTGAGTTGGAAGCTTTGCTGCTCACTTGCAGCCTTTTTTCCCTCAGGAGGACGTAATGATTGGTGCTAGGAAGGCCACTGAGAATGGGACATGGCCCTGTGGTCAGTGTCCTGGACGCTCGTGTGTGGGGTGGCTAGAAACGCACAGGCTTAGCAGAGCGGAGAGTACCCTCCCTGCCCCCAAGCTCCCCATGTCTTCCTGGTCTCAGCATCCTGATTTTCCTGAGTGCTGCTTCTCCCTCTCGTCTGTGGCCATTGGGTGGTTAGTAACACAGTCTGACCAATCATGGGGCTGCCTCTTCCTGGCCAGTGATTGGTTCAGGGATGGGCCTGTGACCCAATCAGAACCCATAAAAGTTGAAACACTTGGCTGGTGAAGTTGAGGGAGACCCGAGCGAAGGAGGATGTGAGCTGCTTGCAGCCTGCTCAGGAAGGAGGCCCGCCTGCCCTGTGGCCTTGGCGGCCGGCTGGAGGGGCGCTCTGCCGTGAACATGCCGCCTCTGGTGAGCCTCTGGTTTCTGTCTGTGTTCATGCCCCTTTGAGCGGGCTCTTCTGTCTCTTGTCCCCAAGGAGACTCTGGCCTGCATCGTCAGAGCTGCCTCCAGCTGTGGTCCAGGCACCCCTGCCTCTCCTCCTCCTCCAGCATGCTCCGCATGGGGCTGGCTAGCTGCGGACCTGCCCAGACACCACCGCGAGTGCTTGCTGCGCTCTCTGCAGCTCTCTCCTCCCCGCCACTCTGGGCTTAGAGACCAGAAGGCCTCTACCAGCAGAGCGCTTGCAGCATTGCCTTGTGACTGCTCCTGGCCTCGGGGCAGGCCTGCCCCCAGCACCCCTGTGACCTGTGCGAGTGCCTGGGCCGGGCAGCCTGAGACCATCCTTCCGTTGGGGCCAGTGCCAGTTATGTGTGGCTGTGTGTCTGCGGCCGAGAGGGGAGGGCCTAACCCAGGAGGACCGCGGTGGACTCAGGATCAGAATGCAGGCGCAGTAGGGCTGGGCTGGGCGGGGCAGCTGCTTGGCTCCTGTGTCGGCTGGGCAGGTTCCCTGGAGGGCACTCCCACTCCTGCGAGGGCCCTGAGACTTCAGCCCCTGGGCCTCTCTCGTGGTGCATGGGGTCTCTTGGAGCCATGGTGGCGTGGTGTGTGTGTCGGCGTGAACCTGGCGGAGTGATGGGAGGCTGCCGGCAAGACTCAGTGCTGTGCCACCCCGCCAGGCCGGCCAGTGAGCCCGTGCTTCTTCTTCTCAAGGCCGGCACTCCCTCAGGAAGGCTCATGGCGTTGGCACTGAGCGATCGCTTGGTGTCTCTGTGATGCGGGGCTGGCTGTGCTGTGCTTTTGTGAGGCGTGTCGGTTGCCTGGCCGAGAGCCTGGCCCAGGCCATCACTGAGCTTCTCGTGAGGGGGCTGGTACCGTGTCCCTGTGACTGGCGAGACGGGTCTGCCCCGCGCTAGTGAGTAGATCTGTGGAATGGAAGTTCTGTTCTTAAGTCTGGACGGCCGGGGTGTTGGAAAATCTATTGGCCAACCCCACTTAAAAACCAGGTGTCTAACATCCTTGCTGAGTAAGGGTTATCACCGTCCAGGGACTTTTATCCTTGGTCTGTATTCTTTTTTTTCCCCCTTTTGGTGGTACTGAGGATGAAACCCAAGACCGTCTCACTGAACTACATCCTCACCCCTTTTTTATTCTTTGAGACAGGGTCTTGCTGAGCTGTTAAAAGTATCCAGGCTGGGTTTGACCTTGTGATGATCGTCCTACCTCAGCCTCCCAGAGTGCTGGGGTCGCAGATGTGTGCCATGGCCCCCAGCTCGTCACCAGCGCTTGCCACGTGTCCACTTGTGCTGGTTCACAGATGGTGGCCCTGAGGAAGTATCTGGGCACTGCACAGCTGGGAGCTGGGAGCTTGGCTGTCTGTCCCCATGGGGGCAGGAGGGCACCCACAGAATTAGGGCCCCGAGTTGGAGGGCGCACTGCTGGGCCCGGGGTACTTGCCTTGCACAGAGCTTGAGGTGTGCCGCGTTGCCCACGCGGGAAGGGGAAGGAGGTTGTGCCTGGCGTGCTCGGGGTGGACGCGGCCTCTTGCACAGTGTCTGTGGCGAGGACCCTGGGCTGTGTAGGCTGCAGCGGGTGAGGTGTTCCCTTGCAGAGGGGACAGTCTTCATTGCTTACCTCAGGGATGGGGTTTACTGTTGGCGGGAGAGCCTCCGAGCCTCCCCTCCCCACAGAGCAAGCCAGACGGACGGACGGAAGGAAGGAAGAGTGCTTAGTGCAGAGGCGCTTTGGAGTTGGCTTGGGGTTCAGGTCGTGTGTCCTTCAACAGATCACATCGCATTATTTGCGCTTCCCTGTCGTCCTCTCTAAAGGGAAGGAGGTCCCTACCCTGAATGTGCACCACGCTAGGGACACTCCGGGGCTCCCTGCTTCCTGCGGTGTGGGCCTCATTCCCAGGGTGCCGCTGCAGACGCTGGCCCTGGGTCCCCGCGCACTGTACCTTCAGTGGTAGCAATGAGCAGTTCCCCCAGGGGAAGCCAGGAGGACCCAGGAAGGGAGGCACGTTTCCCTGGAAGAGGGTGTTAGGCCGGACCTGACGGTCGGGATTCAAGCCTGCGTAGGCTTCTCCAAGTCCCTCACTGTAGTGGCAGACAGCAGGATCGGAATGTCAGTGTGTGTGTGTAAAATTGCGTTTAGGAGGCCGTGCCCTTCCCGTTTGCGTAGCGTACCAGCGTCTGATAATCGTGAGATTGCAGGGGCCGCAGGCACATCTAGAAAACAGACATCATACGCCACCAGGTGGCAGGTAAGCCGGACTGGCCGCTAGCTGCCCCTTGCTGTTTCTTGTCCCCGCCCCACACTGTGCTGCTGGCTGGAACTCAGGGACCGGCACCCTTTCGGAAATTATTTGTGTAGCAAGAGACAGAGACATGTTCGTGACCTTTGACCTAGTGATTTTACTCTGGGAGATTTATTTACAGCTGTGGGGCGATTTTAAATACCAGTGTGAATGGATCTACACAATCACGTAGTTTGTGTCATTAGTTAAGCTGCATGGAGAAAGCTGAGGACCCTGGTGTGTCCCTGGAAGCTCGAGGCAGAGCCATGGGGACCGACGCAGAGGGCTCTGCAGGGGGCGAGGCTTGCCATAGGAGGGGACACAGCCAGGCGGGGCACCCGGGTGGGACGGAAGTGAGAGCTTGGGTAGAAGATGGAACGTTTGTGCCACGTGGGTTTTCAGCAGTGTGGTTACCTGGGAGCCTCCTTCCTCAGCCACTCCATTGTCTTTTCAGTTATATCTGTTGGATTGTATAAAAACAAGATCCAGACTGCCCGCTGGGCCTGAGGAGCACCCCAGAAGTGTGAGAGCAATCCACTTCTCCCCCAGGGCCTGGGCAGTGGTGAGGTCAGCCGGGGGTCCCATCCTGTCCTGGGTGCGTCTGTCCATCACCTGCCCTAGAGCCACACCCGGGGCCTGCCCTCCTCAGCCGCACTCCCCTTACCTGCCTGCGAATCCCAGGACCCGCCCCCGTCACCGCCCACCTCGCCCGCCCAGGAACACTGCCTGCTGGCCTTGGCCCGCCCGCTCAGTCGTTCCCCGCCCTTGCAGCTCTTCCCTCACCGCTAAGGTAGAGCCCCTGCTCCTTGCTCTTCCATCTGCGAAGCTACAGAGGGTGACCACGCATACCTCCTCACTACAGGGGGACTCCTGTCCTCGGGTCACCAGCAACAGCCAGCCACCTTCAGTCTCCGGGCCAACACGGGCAGCGCTGTCCGCACCGTCACGGCACAGTGTGATGGCTTGTGTGCTGTGTGTTGGGGCAGCTGGGAGTTAGACGCGGGGTGGGGGGGCACGCTCGTTCACCTCATTTCAGTATGATTCGTGGGAAAATAAAGTACAGAGTATTTGGGGGCGTATTAAATGCCACACTTGTATAGAGTAACATGGAAATATTTTGTAAAAGAAGTGTACTTATATTTATGAAGATCACTTACGTGTTATGGGGCTTTGGTTTCTGTTTTGCTTGATTTTGCTAATTGATGTGGAGAAATTTTGATGTAAGGTGGTAAAATTTAAGCTCTTTTAAAGTAAATGTTTAAAATTTTGAGTTGGTATATCTAAAGGATCCAGATTCTTCCCTGTATCATTTATGTGTAGTGTTGAAATACAGTGATGCAAATGAGTTTTACTTCCATTCAGACTTTATTTCAAGCACTTCGGAATAATTAGTTTTGATTTACATAATCTGTCCCCTTAGGTACGGAGGGTGACGCACAGTAAGCATTTCACAGCCTGCTCTCCAGGAAGAGCAGTCAGTAGGAAGGGAGCCCGTGCACACCTACGTCCACGGCGGCCCCACCACCTCGACACCAGCCTTGCCCGCTGTTACTGTGTTGTATGTGGCTTCACACATCCTCCCGTGTCCTCCACAGCATTTTTAGGGGCTGTAACAATGGACAGGCTGGACATAATTGTGATACTGTACAAGTTTGTACATGTTCAGCACATTTTTTCCCAATATTTTAACCTAAGGTTGGTTGGATGCATGGATTTGGAACCTGCAGATACAGAGAAGATCCAAGTATATTCACATAATTTTATAGAGTTTACTGATAACAGAAAATGGGTTGCATACAGTTCACAAATAATACTGAAATATGTCATCACTTTACTGTCAATTCTATGTTGCAGTTGCTTCTAAACAACTGGCTTTATTTTTGGTAAACTTGTGAGTGTAGTTGTGAGGTGATGAATGTAGATTGGTATTTTTGTTTTTGTTAATGACCTGTGGATTCACTGAGTAGGGTAGTAGTTTTCATATTACTGCAAACTTTTCTTTCTTTCTTTCTTTCTTTTTTTTTTTTTGTAGCACCGTGGATCGAACTCACAACCTCGTGCCTGCCAGGCAGTCACTTAAGCCACTGAGCCAAACTCCCGGCCCTGGTTTTTTGAGGCAGGGTTGCACTATGTAGCTCGGGCCGGCCTTGCGCTCGAGTTGTAGCCCAAGCCAGCCTCGAACTCACAGTGTTCCTTCTACCTCAGCCTCCTGAGTGCTGGGACTAAAGGCATGCGCCACCACACCCAGCTGCAAACTTTTCTCTCTCTCTCTCTCTCTCTCTTTCTTTCTTTCTAGAGACGTTCTTGCTATTTAGTTCAGGTTGGCCTTGAACTCTGTATGTAACCCAGGTTTGGCCTCAAATTTAAGGTAATTCTCCCTGTCTCAGCCTCCTGAGTGCTGGGATTGTAGATGTGCACCCTGACGTCTGGCTCTATTTTGCTATTCTCTCTCTCTTTTTTTTTTTTTTTTGCGGCACCAGGAATTGACTCACAACCTCGCGTCTGCCAGACAGGCGCTTAAGTCACCGAACCAAACTCCTGGCCCTAGTTTTTTGAGGCAGGGTCACACTATGTAGCTCAGGCCAGCCCTGCACTCATGTTGTAGCCCAAGCTGGCCTCAAACTCACAACGCTCCTCCTACCTCAGCCTCCCGAGTGCTGGGATTAAAGGCGTGCACCATGCCCTGCTTGTTTTGTTATTCCTAACGTTAACAGCTTCAAGATGACACACTTTATAAGTCTAGTCTGCATTGCTGTTTTCTCCATCATTTTCCTTAGGTCTGAAGTTCAGAAGTTGGTGAAGTGTTTCTGTAAAAAGTCTGATAGTGAGTATTTTCGATTTCACAGCCACAGGGACCTCCCACAAGTCTGCCATGGACAGTGTGGACAGAGTGTGACTGTGTGTGACTGTGTTCTGGTGGACCTTACCGTGGTCAGTGCTCCGTTAGTGTGGATTTCGCCTCAATAAACAGTGTATGAATTCCTTTTTTTTTAAGAAGAGCTTTATTACCAAATAGCGCTACAGATTTGGTGGGGGAGGATCCCAGAGGTGCGGTGTCTGCCTGTCTCCACCGTGTGGATTTGTCCACCCGGGTGTCACTGGACGTGGAGTCGGGAACAGATCCTGTGCTTGGGCGCACGCTGTAGTCTCAGAACCCGAATAGTAGTAAATACCCTGAAAGAAGCAGGCGGAGACAAGTTTTGAACACTGCCTCCTTTGCTTTCCCTAGAGCTTATTTTAAGTTTGTGTCCTTGAATTTTTAGTGCTGGATCCCAGGATCCCTGAGCTCTGATGGGAGTGCCGGCTGCCCTCTGCCAGCGTGGCTGGCCGGGGCACGGCAGCACGGCAGAGCAGAGGTCCCGGACCATGTGCAGGCCCACACCTGGTGTCCACGCCGCGGGAAGTGGCTGTGTAGGGTCCTGTTGGTTGGGCTCAGCACCCTGCCTGTGCCACATCTTCTGCCTGGAGTCTCCCTTCCATTCCTTCTCACATGCTTTCAGTGCACAGGCAGTAAACGCGTCCTCCTTCAGCTTACGCCCTGTGAGCTCCGGCCCCGGGCCCTGCCCACTGACCCCGTGCAGTGCCCTCCGTTCCTCGGGGGATACCCCCGGCGGGTGTGGAGTGGGCTCCTCTGAGCACAGTGAGGTCGGCCACCCAGGCCCCTGGGCCGCGTGTGTTGCTTCAAACCATTGTGGCTGGCAGGGCTGCCGCCCCACAGCTCACGCGTGCCCCTCTCCCTCAGCGTGGCCCCGCTCTCCGGGGCTGGCCTCTAGCTACAGCGTGTTCCGGCAGGGGAGCCGTCCCCTCTGCTGTCTTGGGCTTCCGAGGGCGTGCTGGGTGGGCGTGGACAGCGACAGGCGTGCAGGGGGCGCATCACGGGCGCACTGCAGCCTCACTGGGCCCCAGCTGCCGCCCTGCCTGGAGCCGGGGAGCCGTGGAGCGGGAGCGGGCCCTGTGCCTGTGTCCCCACAGAGCGAGGCCGCCGGCGTCGGGCTGCGCTGCTCGTCCTGGACCTGTCCGTCCTGGGACCTTCCGGGAGCACAGCCCTGGGGGCCTGTGCGGGGGTCCTTCCCTGGCTGTCTGTTTTTGTTTGTCTTACTGTGGTAGAATACACATCATACATAACTGAGGGAAAGGGGACGAGAAAAGATTTGGGACATGTTATGTCCATGCACTGACTCCCCGAGGAGTAGAATCCTTATATACTGCAAACATACACCAACAAAAACAGCAAATGTGTGTCGGCCCTTGATTTCCCACCCCGAAAGTACCCAGCAGAAGTGTCTTTACGTGTGCACTTGAGCAGTGCTGAACACGTCGCCGAGGCCTGCTGCCCTCCCCACCACGCGTCTCCAAGTGCTGCCTGCCGCTCAGCCCCAGACTCTGCACCCTCCTTCCTCCCTGTCCTGCTGGCTGTCTATAGATGTGACTCGGGGGTCTCACCTGTCCCCCACGACTGACTCGCTCGCTTAGCAGAACATCCTCAGGCTTCACCCACAGTGGCGCGTCGGAGTCCTTCCTGCTTGAGGCTGCAGAGTGCTGTGGCACGGACGGGCTCCTGGGCTGCGTGCACACTCCAGCCGTTGTGAGTAAGGCCATTTCGAGCCTGGCTGTGCAGTACCTGTGGAGTCTGCCTTCATCCTCGTCACAGGCCCCCCAAGAGGGCTTGCGGGCCAGGCTGCTGGGGAGCTAGGGTGGCCCGGGCAGGAGGAGTGTCCCCAGTGGTGTGCTGGGTTTGAGGAGGACGGTCTGCCTCTGAGCACTCGGGGTTGCTGAGAGAGGCTGGGTCTGTGCACCGCGTCTGCCCTCTCTGGCCAATGCTGTGTGTATTTATTTCTTTGGTGCTGGCGGTCAGACTCGGAACCTCGCGCTTGGCAGGCAGGCGCTAGGCCGTCGAGCTCCATCCCCGGCCCCTGGCTGGTGAGCCTGTGTCTCAGGAGTCCGCACTGCGGCCCACAGGCAGCCTGTGTGCGGAGCCTCACGGGGGGAACGTCGGGCATCTCCTCTGCCCGCCGTGCCCTGCTTTCCCACCAGCTGCTGCCCCTGCCATGCAGAGCCTTCCCCGTCTGCTCCCTCGTGCTGGCTGGGGCCTGCTGACTTCTCCCCTGCCTCAGCAAGAAGGTCTCCCTCCACCAGGCAGCTGGAGCGAGCTCAGACCTGCAGTCCTTGGTGCCCCTGCCCAGCCCGCTGCCCCCTGCCACGCGTGCTGCCCGGCCGTCCCCACCCCATCCCACCTGGACCTGGCCTCACCTCCCTGCCTGGCATCTCAGAGACCGAGTGCCCTGCACTCCCCCAGCTGTCTGCCCTATTGGAAGTGCTTTGATCACACGCCTGCCTGCCCAAGGAGCCCACGCCTGTGCTGGCCTGTGTGCTGATGGCCGTGTAATGAGGAGCTGTGTGGCCGCTGGGATGTGGAGGACCTCTCTGTGCCCCGGTTGGCTATTTGTGAAAAGCCGAGATCACCCCTCAAGCTCCTGTCAGTTTCCTAACGACCTGCGCAGTGCCCAAGTGACCTCCGTGAGCTGGGCTGGGGGTGACAGGGCCAGGCTGCTTGGGCTCAGCTCTGCTCGGGCAGCGGGAGAGGGCAGCGAGGGCAGGCGGGACTGTGGGCTGATGGGGCTTCAAAAGTAGAGGCGAGGCCTCTGGATGGGTCCTGGGTCACTGCTGTCACTGTGTTGGCCGCCAGGCCATTGGAGGAACCCAGGAGGGTTGTGGGGCTTAACTCTGAGGAGCAGAGACAGGGCTCCCCTGGACCCCAGCGCTCCAGACACTCTGCGTTGATGGGGGTTCCAAAGCCAGATCCAGCTCCAGGCCGGGGGCCCAGGCTGCAGTGACCAGTGTTTGATGCTGGAGAGGGAGGGGTGGCATCTGCCTTCCTTCCCCAGGACCCTGCCCAGGGTGGGGGCACGGCGAGGCGGCGTGGCTGCCGCCTGGACACGAGCCTGGCTCCACCGGCACCTGTGCCTGCTGCTCTGTCAGGGCCAAGCTCAGCGCCCCCTAGGAGTGCAGGCCCCTGCCACTGTCAGGCGGCGGCGGTGCTCCAGGGGCCGTGTTTGCATTACCTGGGTCTGACTTCAGGCCACCGTGACACGCTACTGCCCTTCGGTGGCAACGCTTCTGTAGGGCCCCAGGGCAGGCCCTACCACTCTCCGTCTTGTGCTCCCAGCACTTGTGGGCACCGTCCCTGGCACAGATGCCGAGGCCCAGGGCACCGAGGGGGAGCAGCTCCTCCAGCCGCACTGCGGGAGTGTGGGGTGGTGGGCTCTGGTGGGCGGGAGGGGCCGGGACTGAGGGAATCGGGCTGCTCCTTGGGTGGTGGGTCTGCAGCCCTGGCCACGCCTCCCCTTCTCCTGCCTTCTTCATGGCCAGCAGACCTGAGATGTGTGCACCTGTGGTTCTGACCCCCAAGATACCCTGGGGGTCTCCTCTGCACGGGGGACCCTGGATGGCGAGGCCTGTGCTGGGCAGGAGGGCAGCGGGGCCTCAGGCCTCTTGCTGGCTTCCCTGTGCCCTTTCACGTAAGGCTCAGGGATTTTTTTAAGGCATTTAGGAGAGCAGTGCCCTGCACGTCCTCCAGCCGCTGCTCGGTCCTACACCTCTGTATCCCCAGATGCCTGGGTCATGTTCACAGTGTGTCTGGGGTGGGGGTACCAGGAATCGAACCCAGGGCCTCACACTTGCCGCAGGCACTGCCAGCGTGCTTTTTCTGAGAGGTGTGAGGCCTGCTGCGAGTTGAGGGCCCCAGGGTGTGGCCATGTGAGGGGATCAGTATCTCCTGCATGGGAAAGCACATGAGAGATTTGGAGGGGTGTCTATTCTATTTTGATAACTATGCATTTATTCTAATGGTTTCTGGGAAAAAATTAGATCCTGTCCATTATTATCCAAACCCAGTACTCTTCCTTAGGGCAAGAGGAAAGCGGAAGGAATTTCAAGGGCAACTGAGAGGAAATGGTCTGGTGGCATTGGGAGCCTGGCCCGACAGATCTCTCCCTCGGGTTTCTGGGGACGCTTGGGGCCCCTCCTGGAACTGTCTGGCTGTGGGCTCCCTGGGGAGGCTTGAGCAGTGTGAGCGGGACTCGGGGTTCGGTCTCAGTTTTGTCTCCTTGGTAAGCATGCCGTGTTTCTGCTTTGGGGCTCGCGATGTGTCCCGCAGCCTTCTCCCGGGTGTCCATGACCACCGGCCCGTGCATTGGCTTTGCTTGTTCCTGCAGCGCGCTTTCTCCCCGACGCTGGGTCCTGAAGCCTGTTCCCAACGACGGGCCAGCGCGACGTGCCTGCTCCGTGGGTGTCAGAAGTGAAGTCTCCTGCGGGTGCCATTGCCCAGGGTCCGAGGCCAGGCAGGACAGCGGAGGGCGGGCTGTCAGGCCCTGTGCTGGGTGCAGCTCAGGCCCAGGGAGGGGTGTGGGTAGAGGTTGGGCACTGCCAGGATGTCTCACCGGCACAGAGGCTGTGGGTATTATTTGCTGCACGAAAGGCAGAGGAACAGGGCTCCAGGTCCTGGGGCGGGACAGACAGACCGCCACTGGCCCGTGCTGCTGGGGCGACGAGGACAGTGGGTTTCATTTGGGAGCGGGCTAGGGGCGTTACTCTCGCGTCCCCAGAGCCCTGTGGGAGCATCTGAGCCAGGGCTCCAGCGGCCCCAGGGGAGCCAGCCGCAGCCCTCCTGGCAAAGCAGCACGTGACATGGTGGGAACGTGGGGTGACTGGCTGAGGAGCGTAGTTCCTCACTGCCGGGAGCCAGGATGGGAGAGAGCAGGCGTGGGGTTGGCAGATCCCCAGCCTTTCTGCCTGCTGAGGCAGGGCAGCGTGGCTGGTCACTCCAGGACCTGCTCTTAAACGCTGGCAGGAAGGAGAGGGCCAGATCGCGGCCAGTACCAGCCAGTCGCTGCCTCGACGCAGTGCCGCCCGCGGGGCTCGGAGCGCAGCGTCCGGGGAGGTGGGGAGCCCTGAGAGGTGGCTGCCCCGTGGAGTGGGCGAGGTGAGGTGAAGACGGCCTGTCTGTGGCAGGCTCACGCCAGGCCCAGACTGCAGCGCGAGGCCATGGGCTGCTGAAGGGACAGCAACTGCAGAGCCCCGCTCGGGGCCACACGGGCCAAGCAAAGGCCCTCTCCCGTGTGGAAGGGGTAAAGGATGATACAGGAGAGGGGCTAGACCTGAGGGACCGCCCCAGGCCCCCGACATCCACGCCTCGGCCCTGATGTCCCTGCAGGCGGAGCACTGGCAATAGAGGCGCAGGCCTGCCCTCGGGGCTCTGAGGAGGCGCCTGGGGCGCAGCGGGCAGCGTGCGCACCAGTGGCTGTGCTGGTCTCCCCACAGGTGTTCCCATCTGGAGACATCTGCCGTGCCCGTGTCAGGCCGAGGGGGCACAAGGAAGGGTCAGGAGGGCACCCTGACGCACCAGGCGGTGGGGCCAGGGCGGAGGGCAGCTGAGAACAGGGAGCAGTGCCCGTGGCCAGCACGGGGCTTGGATGCTTGGGCAGCGTGGCGTCCGGGGTGAGCAGTGAGAAGGGAGTCTGGGCAGCAGCGTGAACCCTGCGGAGCAGCAGGGTGCCCTGCCCTGGTAGCGTGCCACGGGGGTGCCGGTGCAGGCGGTGCGGCTGCGGGAGGGAGGCTGAGTGGGGCGGGCCCAGCATGGTGCTGTGCCGCCGCCGCGTGGCTATGGCTGTGGCTGTGGCTGCACAGGGCAGGAAAGTCACTCAGCAGAAGGGGACGAGGGCTGCTCCCCACTTGGTTCTCCACAGTGCAGAGCCGGGCCTCACGTCAGACCTGAGCACCAGTCTCTGCTCAGGGTCTGCTGGTGACTGTCCCAATCCCAGCACCCCTGGTGCTGCGGGGGCTTGGGTCACCAGTGACTGTGTGGTGACTGTGTCCACGCTAGAGCAGAGGACCTAAAGGGCCGGCGGGGAGCAGGTGCCGGCGGGTCTGGGTCAGCGCAGCACTGGGGCTCACCCGCTGGTGCACAGAAAGGTGGAGCAGCGATGCATGCGTCTCTGTGGTCTTGGGACAGGCCCGGAGCTGGGGGGTGGGCCAGCCACGCAGCGGGGAGTGTCTGGGGCGGCACCGCCCGAGTGAGCCCCGGGAAGCAGGGCCTGGGCTTGGCCTGGAGGCCTCCTGGGCGAGGGGCAGCCTTGCGGGTGCAGCAGGAGGTGAGGCGAGGCTGAGGCAGGGCCACGAGGGCCCAGCTTTGGTTGCAGGCTGCCTGCGTAGAGCCGTCAGGTGGGGTGAGGGTAGTGGCAGCTGCCGTGGGTCAGTGAGAACACATGTGCTACGTGCTGCTCTCGGTTGCCAGGCGTGGGGTCTGTGACTGCTGGATTGTGCTTGGCACCACCTGTGTGGAGGGTGAGGAAACATAGGTGCAAAGGAACTCGCTTAAAACGTAGGTGTCAGACACCAGGGACGTGTCCCAAGCAGGGGATCTGCAGGAGGACGGAAGGCGAGGGGTCATCTCTGTCCCCCG
Organism: Dasyprocta punctata; assembly: GCA_004363535.1. Lineage (NCBI taxonomy): Eukaryota > Metazoa > Chordata > Mammalia > Rodentia > Dasyproctidae > Dasyprocta > Dasyprocta punctata. Next base: position 33,024 of record RJWM01010528.1, on the reverse strand, counting down.
AGGCTATGGCGGGCTGCTCCTGGGACCCGGCTCAGAGCCCGCCTTGGCTTGGACACTCTAGGCTGAGAGCTGACACGACCATGTGTGCGTGGGCTCTGCCCTTCGGAGGGCTTCGCTCGCCTTCCCCCCTTGTGGGATGCAGGTGGCTCAGGGCCAGAGCAGGGCTCGGACGTGCTGGTGGGGTCCCGTCCAGGCCCGGCACCGGTGGGAGTCAGGGCCCACCCCCACGGGGAGGACTGGAGGAAGTAGTTCCTTGGCTTCTAGCACCCATGACCCAGGGCGCTGCGTGCCCCCTGCCGAGCCCTCGCCTTCTGCCCAGCGGTGGTGAACCCTGTGCCGCAGCGTGCTGTGTGTGTGATTGGAAGCTCTGAAAGGTTTGCCCTCGCTGCCCCGGGCCCGGACGGCACGCGCCTCTTCTCATCCTGCCCTGCCTAGCAGAGCCTCCACCTCGCAGGTCATCCTGTCACCAGCCTACCACGGTGGCTTTGGTCATTGCTTTCCACATTGGTCTAGTGGCTGACTTTGCAAAATTCCCATGGCTTCCTCCTCCTTCCTTCGGTAACCTCTGGAATAATCTCAGAGTTGCCAAGAAGGTAAGTTGGAGGGAATTTTTGTGGCGTGGCACCCCCCAGGACCACTGATTTGAGAGTGAGCGCTCTCCAGGAGCCGTTCTGCTGCGCCAAGCAGGCTGTTTGTCCAGAGGGCTGGTGGGAACGGTGCCCCCGGCTGTGGCACACCCAGAGACGGCGGCGGCTGTCTTCGTTACTTTTCACTTGTTGCTGAGACAAAATATCTGAAGCCCAAAATTAGGGAAGGAAAAGTTTATTTCTTACAGTTCTCGGGGGTTTCCAGTCCATGCTCAGCTGGCTCCAAGGCAGCGTGGAGTGGCGGGCACCAAAGAGCAAGGCGTGTGAACTGGCGGGGGAGTGGGCGGGAGCGAGAGGAAGACCGGCCTCCCTCTCCCTGCACGGCGGCTCCAGCCCCGGCGGGTGCAGCACTGACATCGCCCTCCCAGTGCCAGACAGCAAGCCAGTCACGCACGCCAGCCTCAGCTCTGTCCATGCCACAATTACATGAGGTTTGGGGGGACACAGGACTGGCCACACTGTAACAGCGGCCTTCGGGGGTGGCCCCTGGGGGGCAGAGCACGCTTGCTCCCCAGGTCCCGGCTGGGTGACTGTAGATCCGCTCGCTGCAGAAGGCAGCCTCCAGGATACAGGGCCGTGTCTGTCCACCCACTGGTCAGCTCGTGTCAGTCACCTTCTCCTCCCCATGCCTCCACTGTTCTAGGCAGTTCTCGGGTGACAGTGACCAAAGTCACAGGTTGGGGACAGGAGACAAGTCAGGTTGCTTTTTCTGTGTCGGTGGGGAGGGTGGAGCCGCGAGCAGGGTCTGTGCTGAGTCCGTGGAGCCCTCTGCTGGGAGGCCCGGCGCTGCCTGCCGGCGCCCTGGGGAGCAGGCGCGGTGGGATTCCGTCCCTTCTCGGCAAGCAAGCTCGCCAGGGCCTAGGGTGCTCTCTGTGCGGACTGTGGGTGCCGGCCCTGTCCGTGCCTGGTGCTGGGTGTGGCCGTGCTGGGCCCGCCTCGAGTTCCGTGAGCAGAGAATATGTGTGTGGAGACGTTCGTTGCGTTTTAAAAATGAAGGAGCTAGTGAGGTCCTGACTGCTGTGCCCCCTGAAGAGCTGCGCCGCGGCGGGGCAGTGGCTCACAAGGCAGGTGACCAACCCGGCGGCCAGCTCCCTGGGGAAGGTGCCCGCCTGGCCGCCCTGCAGTGCTCTCAGGGACCCTGGCTTCGGGTTAGGAGCAGGGTAGGGACCTTTCAGGCTGGGAACTCTGGGCTCTGCCTGGTGGTGGAAGCAGGGTGAGGGGTGACAGGTAAAAGGGTGCTGCCGTGGGTCCTTGTGTGGAGGGTGGGGGTAGGCGAACGCCTGGAGGGGCTGCCGGTGCCTGTCTGACAGCGGACACTGCCAGTTGGTGGTGGCCCGGGCCCTGCGGCCTGACGGCTCCTGGGCTTCGTCCCGTAGAGCCTCCTCTGGGGTCGGGAAGGCCCCGTCATCGCCCGGGCTCCAGGGTGGCGGCGTGGGCTGTCCGGGCTAGGTGCAGTCACAGCTGGGAGGGGCACTGGGGCTGGGGTGCAGACTGCAGTGGTGCTGGTGGCACCACTACCCGGGAGCCTCCGGGCCAGCCGGCCCCCGAAGGGGTGCCCAACGTGGCCTAGTGGGGTGCCTGTCCACTGCGGGTGCACGGAGCCCCGAGGGCTCGTCCGGGTGCCTCCACCAATTCCGCTGGCCTGGGGCAGACGGAGCGGTGACGCTGCTGCGCCGGGCCATGCGTGGAGGGTGGAGACTCATGGTAGCTGTTGGGGTTTCAGGGAGCTCTGTCACCCCGTAACTTCACCCCAACAGCAGGCAGGCAGGCAGAGCGTGAAGGGGCAGCATCGGGGCGGGCGTGGCCATGGCTGCGGGACGCTTGACTGTTTTGGGGAGGGCACAGTTTGTGCAGATGTTTGCGATCACCGGTCTCTGTGATGCCGGGAAGCCAGTCCCCTCCCCTGGGTCTCACGCGGGAGTCTCGGAAAACCGCACACGCACGAAGGTGCGCACCTGTGACTTGCGTTTGTCGGTTCACAGCTCGAAAGGTCCTGGTGTCTCCCGGGGCTGGGCCTACGTGACCCGGCCCTGCAGACCCCCGCTGGGGTGCACAGTCCACCCGGGGTGCACAGACGCTCCAGAGAGAGGAGGTCCGCGGAGGGGAGTGCGGTGTGTGCCTTGCCGCGTGGCGGCTGGGTCCTCAGTGCAGCGCGCGTGGGAGGGGAGGTGCTGTGGCGGGTCTCAGGTGGGGCTCCTTCCTCCTCAGCAGCCCCTGCTGTGTGTTCCCTGCCACCAACCGGTCTCCATGGCTTTACTGAGGCGGGACTGGCATGCGCTGAACGGTGAGCTGTGTGTTTGGAGTTCGAACTCTGATGAATTTTGACCCCTGGACACCTCCTTAGTGCTGGGGTCACAGACATGCCTCCTGACCCGGCTAGGATTTTTAAAAATTTAATGAATTTTTGCGGTTTGTTTTAAAGGTCTTTGCCAAACCCAAGTTTACTAAGCTTTTCTCCTTTATTTTCTTCTGGCCTTTCTGTAGTTTCTTAGCAGCTGTATTTTTTATGATACATTTGTATCCACATTTACACATATTGTGAGATTGGGGAAATAGTTTTATATCAGGTTGATTTTTTTTTTTTTCTCTCTCCTGTTTTTGTTTTGAGGCAAGGTCTCACTATGCAGTGCAGGCTGGCCTTGAATCTCACTGTGTAGCCCAGGCTGGCCTCAAACTCGTGGAGAGCCTCCTGCCTCAGCCTCCAAGGGCTGGGATGACGGGCCTTGTTTGGCTTTGATGTGTGTAGGTCCAGGGGGACACAGCACTGTCTGTTGAAGGAGTCCTCTTCCCCACTGACCTACCTTTGTGCAGAATCCAGTGAGTGTGGGTCTGTCAGTGGGCTCTTCTGTCTGTCCCGCTGATCCATTTGTCTGGCTTTGCTCCAGTGCCACACTGACTTTGGTTGCATGTGTCTCTACTTCATATTTTGTAATTGCTGTTGTAAATGGGATGGGGCCGGGCGTGATGGCGCACGCCTTTAATCCCAGCACTCAGGAGGCTGAGGTAGGAGGAGCGTTGTGAGTTTGAGGCCGGCTTGGGCTACAACGCGAGTGCAAGGCTGGCCTGAGCTACATAGTGCGACCGTGCCTCAAAAAACTAGGGCCGGGAGTTTGGCTCAGCGGCTTAAGCGCCTGCCCTGGCAGGCGTGAGGTTGTGAGTTCAATCCCCTGTGCCACAAAAAAAAAAATAATAATAATTAAAAAATAAAACTAAAAAATAAATGGGATGGGTTTTTAAATTTTCAGTTTCTAGTGGGGCATAGAGGCACACGCCTGTAATTCCCAGTACTCTGGAGGCTGAGGCAGGAAGTCACCATGAGCTCATGGCCATCGGGCTATATAGTGAACTCTAGGCCAGCCTGAGCTACATAGTGAGACCTTGTTTCAAAAAAATAATACCTTTCTGAAAGTCTGTGACTCGGGCATGGAAATACAGTAGAATTGTGTGTGTTTATTCTCTGTGTGCCCCTTGTAGGCCTGGCTGTTGTTGTAAGTCCTCATGTAGCTTCTGGAAGGCCTTGCAGAGCCTGTCTGGACCTGCAGCGGAGGCCAGCTGACGGGGGTGGCGCCTCGGGTGTGAGCCGCCGAGGGAGGCCGGGAAGGGCCCCTCCACGAAGGCCCCTCGCTGCTCGTGGGCCCAGCGTCTCAGGTGCCCGCTCTGCTCGTCAGGACAGTTGTACAGGTTTCAGGTGTTCGTTTGGCCCCTTACTGTGGCCAGTGACGGTGCTTTCTGTTGTCAGCCGTCCGTCCCGCCGTGATGTGCGGTCCCCGCTGGGTGCTGTTCCCCGTGTGGACCCGCAGGCCTCCTCGTCCTTCCCCCATCGGAGTGCCCGTCGTGCACTGCCGTCCCGCCTCTCTGCTCACTCCCTTGCTGCCTCTCGGGGACACTGAGCTGCTGACAGCTCCTTCTGTGGGACACCGTCGCCCCCTGCCACCCGCAGTGGCCCTGCCCTGCAGCAGAGTGCGGCTGTGTTCTTGTGGGGGTGCGGCGCGCCCGTGTTGCCTCGGCCAGCCTGGTGTGTGTCGGCGCCGCTGTCGTGCCGGCGGGCTGCATGGGGACGAGGGGCCCGCCTGCCTGCACGTGCTGTCCACCCAGAGACGCACCCACGGCCGAAGCTTGCCAGCTGAACACGTGTTGTAAGTGGAATGCTCCCCGTGAACCCCAGCGCGGGCCCGGAGCAGCGCCGACCCTGGGCTGTCCCTGGAAGCCCTCCTGTGTCGGCTGTCCCTCTTCCCACCGCCTCACTGCGCTCACCGTGGCACCTTGCTCACCAGCTTGCGGGCTGGCTGTCCATGAGCCTGTACGCGTTGCGCTGACCTGCTGCGGGGTCCCCTCCTGCTCCCAGCCCTCCTCGAGCAGCTGCAGCATCCACCTGGGCGCGCCCCTCGGGAGGGAGCTTGTGTCCCTGCCCCACTCCCTTGCTGAGGGACGTGAGGCGGTGGCGCTCAGAGCTGCGGAGCCCCCGGGCCGCGGAAGGCGTGCTCCCCTCTTCTTTGGGACAGCCCTGTCCTGTCTGGTAATGCCCACTACAACTCCTGGCTGCCTCCCTGGAATTCTCTGAGGAGCTTGAGCAGGCCCCGCCCAGGCCTCAGCTGTCCCTGCCCCGCAGCGCCGGCAGCGGGGGAGCAGGCAGCGCCTGTCTTGCGTGTGCGTCTGCAGCCTCCGGGGCTTCCTGTGTGCTGCTGCTGGGGACCCACCGTAAGGCCGTCCGGGAAGGCGGGGCGGAGGCGGGGGCCCTGCCCGCGGTCGGTGCTCAGGGAGGCTTTGATGACGGACGTGCAGGGGTTGTGGAGTGTCCCGGGTCCCAGGACACAGGTCACCTGGGTGGGCAGGGGAGTCTGTCTCAGCCTTCTCTCCATGGCAGTGGAGGCTGCTCCAGGAGAGACCAGAGAGGGTGGGGGGACGCAACGGAGGCACGGTCGCTGGGGGTTGGGCCTCACGCAGTGCCGTTCACGAACTCTGGACCTGTCTGGTGATTCCCTGGGCTCTGGCTGCGGCCTGGCCTTGCTCGCCTTGACACTGGGCCACACAGGTGGCCAGGTGGGTACCCTTCCTGCAGCTTTGTCCCCACCATCGGGACCTGGCCTGGTTCTCCCGGCCTCCGCCATTCCTTCGCACTTCGGGGAGCCTTGGCTCACTCCTGTTGCGGATTGGATCGCTTGTCTCTCTGGGAAGTGGGGACCAGGCCCTGTGTGCCCCTCCCCCAGCCGGTGGGTCATTTCTGGCCTCTTGTGGAGGAGAACCCTCACCTAGCCTGCTGCCCAGCCGTCCAGCTGTGTGCCTGCCTGCCTGGGAAGGAGCTGGTTTGCAAGTGCCATCTGGGGAGTCTCATGCACTCCAAAGGGACGGAATCCAACAATTGTTAGCCCACCAGGGAACGTGGAGTTCAGTGAGGGAGAGGGTGGCAGTTTGCGGGAGGCTGTGGGGCTTGTGCTGCGTCTGCCCTGACCCGCCCGGGAGGCTCCCTTGACACGCCACCTGGTTGCTGCCCCCTCCGCACCCACTCTGGGCTGCCCCAGCCCCGGCTTCCTCTTCCCGGCTGCCCACGGCGCACTCAGCTCCGCCCTCCACCTCCAGATGGTGGTCCAGGACGCCGCTGAGGAAGTACTTCTGCGCACGGTGGCCTTGGCCTTCCCTCCCCTGAGAAGCTGCGAGCGGGAAACTGCCCCTGCGGGTGTGAGGCTCTCACGGCCTGGGCAGAGGAAGGTGCCCCCACAGCACGGCGCAGCCCTGGAGGCTGAGCCTGGAGGGCGGGCGCTTCCCTGACGCCCGCCTGCTGCGCCGAGGGCTCTGGCAGGGCCGCCTCGCGTGGACTTGGAGCTGAGGCCGTGGGGAAGGGAGCGCGGCTGCCAGGGCCACGAGTGGGACAGGCAGCGGCAGGAGGACTTGCTCCGGCGGCAAATGGTGTGGCTGGAACCAGCCGCCGACACGCACACGCGGCCATGCCCTTTTCATTCACTGTGGTCTCCGCACACGCACCAGGCGCCCGTGCACGCTGCGTGCCTCGCGGACTGCCGGCCTCCGGAGCCGTCTGTGCGTCCAGGTATGGAAGGACGGCTTGTGCACAGGTGAACACTTCCAAAACCTGGGGAGGTAAGCGGCTTCGTAAATTCTTGTCTAGACCCTTCTTTCTTTAAGTGATGACGAGAACCACGTTCTCTTAAAAAGGAGCCAGTTTTGACAGGGACTGTGCTGCTAGGTGCCCCCGGGGCTGCTGACCGGGTCCCTGTGACCTGGGAGGTGAGGCCTGGTGGGAGCCGTGCTGCACGCTGTGGGGGTGGGGAGGGCTGGGCGGGGGTGGGGTGGGGTGCTGGGCACCTGGCATCACAATGGGGGGCTGGGTGGCAGCGGAGGCCCCCTGGCCGGGATCCCCCTGACGCGACGCTCGGACACGTTGAGTGGTGGCAGAGGCAGCCCTGCAAGCACCCAGTGCGGCCCTGCGTCTCTTCGGAAGTGCTCTGTGACTTGCCCATCTGGGCACAGGTGTACGCAGGGCTGTGGCCGGGCCTGGGGCAGGGCCCGTGCAGGGCTGGTGGAAAGCCACACTCCACCGCTTCCCAGCCGCCTGGGCCCCCGGCCCGCTGCTGCAGGGCAGAGGCGTGGCGAGCGGAGCCCACCAGGCTTCAGGGCGCTGCGCTTGGTATCTCGGTTCCTCCTTCCATAGTGTGGCTGGAAATCCCCCACGGGGCCAAACTACCCGGCCAGGGCCCTTGCCCAGCCGGCCGGCCCACAGCAGCTGTGGTCCCAGGAGGCAGGGCCGGCCCAGGAGGCGGGGCATTGTAGCCGAGTGCAGCCTGCCTGGGCTCCTGGGCTGGGCGGCCTCACAGAGGAGCCGGACCCATGCTGCCCCTTCTCTGGGACCTGCGCCTGCCCTCCTGGGTAGGGGGCGTGGCTTCCAGGCCCCAGCGTTCCCAGTCCTCAGCCCTGAAGGCTCTGTGCTTACCCCTTCCTGCCTGCCCCTGCCGCCCTCCGGCCTCGAGCGCCTCACTCAGGCCTGTCCCACACAAGGGCAGTGTCCAGTGTGCCCAGGCTGGGGCCAGGAACCTGTGGGCCCCCAAGGGGGCACCTCCGAGCAGACCTCTGGTGGACAGCGGTGTGTTGGCTGTAGAGGCCTGTGCAGCTCCCGGCAGCTCCTCGCGTGGACCAGTCGTGCAGCTCAGATCCCAGGCAGGGGGCCCACGGCAGCTAGGAGAGAGCAGTGCCCCCGCTTGAGTTGGAAGCAGGCATTTGTCGGCCTCGCCTCTGGGCCCCTCAGCAGTCACTTGTGGATCCGGGGAAAGCTCTACCTACCTGTTAGGAGTAGGAATGCCTCCTGCCTGTTTGAACTTGTGAGTTTCTCATACAGACGCTGCCCCTCCCTGCCCCCTCGCCCGAATTACACCGTGGCTACGTCCACGTCGCACCGTCGTGTCGGGAAGTGGTCTCTCCTGTCATGGAAGGCGTCACTGTGCCGGGACTCACCTGGGCAGGGCGGACGCCCACCCACAGCTCCAGCCTCTCTCCCCTGCCCGTCCTCTGTGAGCCAAGCTGTGCGCGCCGCAGGCCAGCCACGCTGGGAGTGAGGAACTGCCCCGCGTGGGGCACTGCCTGTCTGTCCTGTGGGTGGCCCTGGTGTCCCTTCGGCGTTCCTCTGTGGAGCCTGTTGGTGCCACAGTAAAGTCCCCAGAGTGCACCCCAGAGCTGGAGAGCAGCGTTCTGCTGCGTGGTCTGGAGGGCTGGGCTCACTGGGTTTGTTGCTTCTGCAGTGTTTCGAGACGGCACGGTGGCAGGAGGAGGAGGAGGTTGGGGCCAGGACCCCAGTGCCCACTTCGAGAAGGCCACGTCTCGGGGGATCTGACCTCCCCCGCTAGCGGCACCCCACGCCTTCAGCACATGGCTGGCCTAAATTCGAAGCGTCTCACAGACGTGATAGACTGGGGGTGCGGTCCCCGGCGCCAGGGAAGCCACTGAATCTTGGGCATTGATCTCTTTGGTGGATTCATCCATGGAGGGGACCACGGCCGTGAGGAGATGGGCCTGGTTGGAGGAAGTTGGTGGTTCCGGGGCGTGACCTGAAAAGGTGACTCTCCTGGCTCCTCCCGTTAGCCATAAAGCGAGCAGCCCGCCGCCCGCCATTCTCACCTCGGAGCCGGCCTACCGTGGACTCCAACCTCCAAGCCCACGAGCCCGAGCTGGCTTCTGCTCCTTGAAGTTGCACACATCGGGCAAGTCCCAGCCACGACGGGAACCAACACACGCCCCTTCCTCGGCGCTCCTGCTGTCCGAGAGTGCGCATCCCTTCCTTCCTGCGGGGCTCGTGTACCCGGCCGTGGCCCCTGCCGTGCACACGTGCTCCCGTGACGGCACTTCACGTGCACCCCTGGCCACCCCGGACAGCTTCCTGCCCTCTTTGTAGTGAGCACCGTGGGGTTCCTGCCTGCTTCCCCAGCCACCCTCGGGGTCCGCCCACAGCCCCGCGGGCACCTTTGCTGCTGTGTACCCCAGGGCCGGCAGAGGAGCTCAGAGGCGTGGGCAGGGACAGTCACTAACCCTGAGGAGAGCGCAGGCCGAGGGCGCACGGCGGCCAGCGAGAGGCCATCCTGAGGGTGAGGCCGGGCCCAGTGTGAGGGCGGCTGGCTGCCGGCCCGTGAGCGCCCCTCTGAGCGGCCAGCCTGGTGCAAGGGCTGCTGGTTCTGGGGTCTGTGGGGGCCCAGGCCCTAAGTACATCCTGTTGGGTAGGGACAAGGCCACACGCAAGCCCAGAGCCCCACTGCGGCTGGGGAGTGGCCGGCCCTGCCCCAGCCTTGGGCCTGGCCCCCGCGCCTGGGCGCTCCTAAGCCGGAGCTGCCTTGCCTCCTGCCTGCAGCGCGGGGCAGGGTTCCGGGGCCTCTCAGTGGTGTCCTTGGACCAGGCTCCACCCAGCAGCACTGCGGGGCGGGGCGCTGGTGTCCCCCGCCCAGGTCACCGTGCAGCTTCGCAGCTGCCCACTGCAGCACCAGGGAAGGCGGCGTGTGGCAGGCAGACGGTTAGAAAAGCTTAGAAAAGCTGGGGCTCCCCCCCAGCATGGTTAGGGAGCGGCCACGCAGGGGTGGGGGGTGGGCCCTGGGCCGTGGGACACGGCGTTCTCCAAAGCTGGCAAAGACCTTCGAGCGACAGCCAGCGAGCCACGGGACCCAGGGCACCTGGAGCAGACGCCTGGCCACGGGGACGAGCCCGTGGTCCTACAGGGGCGTGGCGGCCTTCCACTCGCAGAGTGAGACCAGGAGTACATGCTGCGCCTGCGCGCCTGGGCCCTGCCACTCTCACTTGTCATGACGGAGGGAAGACCTGGGTGCCCCCTCGTGTTGGAGGGGGGCCAGAGTGGGGCAGGGCCCGGGCCACTGTGGGGTCCGAGCGTGAGACGCGTGCACCCAGGGACATACTGCCGCGGCTGCTTGGGGCGTGGGAGGTGCCTGGCACAGCGGCAGGGCTCTCCTGGGCGGTGGCACACAGCCTCCCAGAGCCGCGACTGGGTACTGGGCAGCCAGCCCCCGGCTGTGCGTGCGCCAGCATCCTGCCTGACCCAGCAGGCTGCCCGTCGTTCGTCTGCAGGGACACCAGCGCTGGTGGTCGTCTTGCCCGGGGGCTGGGCCTCCATGGGCTCACGCCATCTGCCTTGTGTGACTTCCTGTGTCCCCAATCTGGGCCTGACTCCTCTTCCCGAGTGTGTCAGCCCGTCCTTTGCTCTGTGGTCACCCGTCGTGGCATCGGGCTGCGTGGCTGCTGCTGCTGTGGCCCATTCCTGTGTGCAGCATCACGGCGGGGGCATCTCTGTGTGAGCCGTGTGTCAGCAGGGGCACCTGCCCTGCGGGCTTGCCACGACGGGGAGACATGCAGCGTGGCAAGTGGCGGACATGTGGGACAGGCCGGCCCGTCATCTGCCAGGATTACCAGGCCCCGCCCCGTCTGTGCGCTCACTGCCCCACCTGGCCCCGTCTCCTCACCAAGTGACACCCCCTGCGTGGTGTGTGCCCATGACCTCAGAGCCCCAGCACGAGGCGGGCTGCCCGGGACCGACTCTCTGCCCACCCTCCCGCTGAGGCCATGCGTCTCCCTCTGCTAGGTCTCTAGCCCCACTCCCCGGACTGACCCTTTGTCCCCACCAGGAGCGGGGCCCCTGGCGTGAGTGTGGGGTCCGGGGCGCTGTGCAGACGCAGGAGCAGGGGAGACTGTGGGGCGGCCACCGCGGGCCGCCAGCTGACGCGAGGCTCTTGTCCTGCAGATCCGGAACATGGTGGCGGTGCTGGAAGTCATCTCCAGCCTGGAGAGATACCCCATTACCAAAGAGGCGCTGGAGGTGAGTACGCAGCCTGGACCGCCGGGCGGGCCCTTGGGTACCTGGCGGCCGGCGCTACCGTGGGCCCGGTGGGAGGGGGCAGGTGGCCCCACAGGGAGCCCCGCACTCATCGTATGTGCTCGCTCCTAGGAGACGCGGCTCGGGAAGCTCGTCAACGACGTCCGCAAGAAGACCCAGAACGAGGAGCTCGCCAAGCGGGCCAAGAGGCTGCTCCGCGGCTGGCAGAAGCTCATCGAGCCAGCGCAGCAGAGCGAGGCCGCCCTGCGCGGGGCCAATGGGGGTGCTCACAACTGCCGGCCGGAGCCCGGGGCCAGCATGCCCAAGGGCGGCCCCGACCTCAAGCACCGCAACGACCTCCAGAGGCTGCCGGGGCCGCGGCTGGACAGGCTGGGGAGCCGCAAGCGCAGGGGGGACCAGCGCGACCTCGGCCACCCCGGCCCGCCCCCCAAGGTCTCCAAGGCTGGCCGTGACCTCCTGGGTCCCAACTCCCCACTTCCTACCAACGGGATCGGCGGGAGCCCGGAGAGCTTCCCCAGCCCCGTGGACGGCAGTGGGCTCGTGGGCACTGAGGGCGGCTGCCTGGAGGCCGACGAGAACGACCAGCACAGCGGCAAGGTCCCCGTGAACACCGTGAGGCCGCACCCTGGCTCCCCGGGCCCGGGCCGGCCCCCCGGGCCCTGCCTACAGGCTAAGATAGACGAGCCCCCCGGCCCTCCCCACCCCAGGGCTCTGTCCCGCTGCTCCTTCAGCCCCCGGAACTCACGGCAGGAGGCCCCCTTTGCCCGCCAGCGGAGCCCCTACACGTCCAAGGGCTCCGTGCCCAGCCCCTCGCCTCGGCCCCCGGCGCTCGAGGCCACGCAGGTGCCGTCCCCGCTGCCACTGGCCCGGCCGTCCACGCCCCCCGTGCGGCGGCCGGAGCTGCTGCCTAGTGCAGAGCACCCGGCACGCTGGCCGGAGCAGCCCGAGGGCCCCCCGAGGCCGGCAGGCCCAGGCTGCAAGGCCGGGCTGCCGCCCACAGAGCCACACCTGCCGCGGGCGGGCTTCTCCCCGGACTCCTCCAAGGCGGACAGCGACGCGGCCTCCTCGGGCGGCTCAGACAGTAGAAAGCGGAAGAGGTACCGGTCTCGAGACTACACGGTGAACCTGGACGGGCAGGCGGCCGAGGCGGGCGTCAAGCCTGTGCGGTTAAAAGAGCGCAAGCTCACCTTTGACCCCATGACGAGACAGATCAGACCTCTGGCCCAGAAAGAGCCGGTGCGGGCCCACAGCCCCGCGCACACAGAGCAGCCGCCCCGGACAGAGCTGGACAAGCAGGAGGCCAAGGCCAGCCTGCAGAGCCCGTTCGAGCAGACGAACTGGAAGGAGCTGTCCCGCAACGAGATCATCCAGTCGTACCTGAGCCGCCAGAGCAGCCTGCTGTCGTCGTCGGGCGCGCAGACCCCGGGGGCGCACCACTTCATGGCCGAGTACCTGCGGCAGGAGGAGAGCACGCGCCGCGGGGCCCGGCAGCCGCACGTGCTGGTGCCCCACGCGCCGCCCGCCGCCCTGCCGGGGCTGAGCCGGGAGGTGACGCGGGCCGATCTGGACCGACTGGAGGCCGGCCAGTGGCCGGGGGTGAACGGGTGTTGGGACACACAGGGTAACTGGTATGACTGGACGCAGTGCATATCGCTCGACCCGCACGGCGACGACGGGCGCTTGAACGTTCTGCCTTATGTCTGCTTGGACTGAGGCCCACGCCCCAAGTGCTGCCCCACCTCGCAGAGCTGGGCGGGCGGGCGCGGGTCTCCGGCCCTTCCCTCCACACTCTCCTTCTTTTGTGAAATGCTGCTACCGGTTTACTAACACGATTGCAAAGGAAGGACCGCGCAGAAGGAAGGCCGGCCAGGGGAGTTCAGAACTCTACAGCAACCGGCTCTGCAGGTGTCAGTGCCCCGCCCGGGGAGGAGGAGGGGAGGGGCGGGGCGGAAGCCAGGGCCTCTGCGGCAGGCGGGGCCGCGGGGAGAGGGCACCTCACCGGCGACAGACGCACGCATCTCATGTCTCTGCTTTTTCTGTCCCGAGTCAGCCCCGTGTCCGTGAGACGGTGGGCTGGCCTCGGCCTCTGCTTTCTACCCGGCCCCGTCTGGGAGCCGCTGGTGTCGGGTGGGTAGGCCGGCCGGCCGGCGTACCCCACACTCCACGGGCACCCACCCATTCCTGTCTGGTTTCGGTTGAACCCGTTCTTAAAGAAATGCTGCAGAAATTTCAGTTTTCTTGAGTTTATTTTCATCTCTTCTTCCAGCTGACCACCAGCCAAAAACCTTTTTCCTCCCTTCCTTCCTGTTCTTCTCCCTTCCTGCACATGCCTAGAAAATGTCACCTCTCTAGAGCCTCCCCAGCCACCCACCAAGCAACAGGGAGCGCGGTGCTGCCGGCGCGCGCCCGCGGGGGCAGGCGGGAGGGAGGCCTGGCCGTCTGCGCTGGGACACTCATGACCATTCCTTTAGATTCGTTTGCCTTATGGGTATTTGTCATACACGCGATTTGCAGAAACAAGGAGCCTTAGTGAATGTACAGTACCTAGACTTCTGCGTTCTCGGAACGCAGAAGGGAGCAACTTTGCTATTTGGTCCAGTAAGTGGACACCTTGTGATATAAATGTGGAAATAAAAACAAAACATTTGCACAAACCAGTCTGACGGTTGCTTCTCGCACCTGGACGGGCAGGCGGGGTGGCTGGGCACCTGCCGGCTCGGGGGCAGTCTGTAGGGCGCCCCGGGAGTCCCCCAGACTTCATTTGCCCTGGGCACTGAGCTGCAGCCAAACGTCAGGCCCTCTGTGGGGCCCAAGGCTGCCTCCGTGCCTGGCTGATGCCCTTTTCCTCTCGATTGTAAAGCGGTAATCTTTTAGTTAAGACTTGGAATTCTAGTTCTTTTTACTCGCAACAGACCGTTTTGTCAATACCTGCTCATTGGAATGTGGAGACAGCTGCCCTGAAGATGGTCAGCTGCACAGCCCTACCAGAGGGCCCTGGGCATTGCTCCCAGCCCAGGCAGCCCCGAAGAAGGGGCGGGGCAATGCCACGCCTGGCCTGGGCCCTGGCCCCCCCCCCACAGGCCTGTGCACCTGCGCCCTCAGGGAGAAGAAAAGCGACTGCCCACGTTGCAGTGAGCAGTCAGTTAAGTGATAGAAGGTTAAAGAGCCACTGCCAGCCGGGTGTGGTGGCGCACACCATTAATCCCAGCACTCGGGAGGCTGAAGCAGGAGGATCACTGTGAGTTCCAGACCAGCCCGGGGTACAAAGTGAGCTCAAGGCCACTCTGAACTGCATAGTGAGACCCGGTCTGAAAAAACTGGCCCGGGGATTTAGCTCAGTGGCCCAAGCACCTACCTGGCTGTGAGTTTGATCCCCGGTACCAAAAAAATAAAAAATAAAAAAAAAGCCACAGCCATGGGAGCGGCAGCCACGGCCGCGTGGCTCTGCTGTGGAAGCACCGGCCGTGGCCCTCGCTGAGCCTGTGCCTCCCCGGCAGCACTGCCTGGCCCTCCTCCTGGGTATCCATCCGGGCAGCCCCAGGGAACGCGAGAATAAGCCGATGCGCCCACTTTTGGGCGGTCGAGTTGGTTGCCACCTGCTGAATTACCGAGTACCGGCCCTGTGAGGGAACTGTAATACCCTCTCCAGCCAAGCCCGCGGCTTCCAGGAGCAGGGCAGGTCGCTGAGCAGCACCGCAGCAGGGTGCCCGAGCGCTGTCTCGCGTCCCTGCCCCGGGCTGCGGCAGAGCTCCGGAGTGCGAATCACGCAGGCTGCCGGCTCGGCGGGCGCCTCCGGGCCTCGCCTGCCTTCCGGGAGCGGGGACCGGACCACCGACCGCGCAGCGCCTTCCGCAGGAGTCCCGCCGTGGGCGGCCGGAACGCGGCCAGGGAGACCTTTTGCGATCTGTGGCCGCCGCCGCCGCGCCCATCGGGGACCCGGCTCGGGCCGTGCACGGCCGCACCGCTGACCACCCGCACACGCCCACCGGACGGGACCTGTCCAGCTGGGTGTCGGCTGCGCCGGCTCTCCCCGCTTCCAGGACCGGCCCCTCCCGCCGGAAACGCGTCAGGGGCGTGGCCAGCGCTCCGGACGTGGTGGCCGGAGCGTCGGCGGCGCGGGGCGGTGACGCGCGGCGGCGACGTCCAATGGAGAGCGGCGGGGCCGGCGCGCCCGCCCCGGTCCCGCCCCCGGCCGGCGTCGGGCCGTCGAGCTGTCGGGCGCGGGAAGGGGCGGGCAGGGCGCCGCGGACAGGATGGCGGCGGCGGGGGCCGCGGGCGCGGGGGGCGCGGCGGGCGGCGGCGGCGGGGCGCGCGAGGGCGCGCGGGTGGCGGCCCTGTGCCTGCTGTGGTACGCGCTGAGCGCGGGCGGCAACGTGGTCAACAAGGTGATCCTCAGCGCCTTCCCGTTCCCCGTGACCGTGTCGCTCTGCCACATCCTGGCGCTGTGCGCCGGGCTCCCGCCGCTGCTGCGCGCCTGGCGCGTGCCGCCCGCGCCGCCCGTGTCGGGGCCCGCGCCCGGCCCGCACCCGCCGCCCGGCCCGCTGCTGCCGCCGCGCTTCTACCCGCGCTACGTGCTGCCGCTCGCCTTCGGCAAGTACTTCGCGTCCGTGTCGGCGCACGTCAGCATCTGGAAGGTGCCCGTGTCCTACGCGCACACCGGTGGGTGCGCGTCCGTGGGGGGGGCGCCCGGGGCTGCGGCGCGCGGCTAGGAGTGCGCCGCCGGCCGAGGCGCGGGCCTGAGTGCCGCCCTCTCTCCGCAGTCAAGGCCACCATGCCCATCTGGGTGGTCCTCCTGTCGCGCATCATCATGAAGGAGAAGCAGAGCACCAAGGTGAGGCGGCCCGGGGCGGGGGACGGGCGCAATCCTCGGCGGGTGACGTGTCCGCCCCTGCCTGCCGGCCGCCGGCTTCCTGTCAGACAAGGAAGTCGGAGCGGCCGCCCGCAGCCCTGGGCTTGCGGCTGCTGCCCGGGCTCGCCCTGCCGGCCCCCCGGGGGTGGTTCCCCTGCCGGTCGCGCCTGCGCCGAGCGGGCCGCTCCCGTGGGCTCGGGGGTGGACCCGGGGGTGGACCGGGGCCTGGCGGGCTTCCCTGCGCGCGCCCGGTGGGGGACGCGGCCACGCGGGAACCTGATGCGGGCTCAGCAGGGAGGGACCGGCAGGGTGCTAGGCGGGTGCTTCCTGCCTGCCGCGGGGAGCGCGGGGCGGCGGCGGCGGCGGCGGCGGCGGCGGACACAGGACTTCAGTTGTCCCGCTGGCCTCCGCATTTCTTGCTGGACACTGTGCGCTGTCAGGGGCTCGGCTCCGGCATCCTGCGTGTCATGTAACTGGGCGCAGTGCCCTGGATCAGCGTATAGGAACTGGGCCGCCTCGGGCTGGGCTGTGCGGCCTGTCTTTCCCTGGCCAGGCCCACGTGTGCCCTGCAGCTGGCCGCGGGGTGACGTCTGGTGTGACTGGCCCCCTGGGGCTCAGAGTCACCCGGGAGCTGTGCCTGTGTCACCGGACGCCGCATCGCCTTCATCAGGTTTCCGTGTCGTCTGGGTCATCGCGCCCAGCGCCTCACACGGCGGGCAGAGATGGGAGGGGCCCTCGGGCACGCAGCGGGCTGGCAGTGAAGGGCAGCCTCGTGGGGCCCCGCGCCGCCCTCACTCCTGAGCTCGGGGCAGAATGAGGGAGTGGCACTCCGGGGACCACGCAGGGAGCCCTGCGGACCCTGCCGGGATGTCACCACCCCCACTTGCTCAGTCTCCACCTGGTCACGAGGCCGTTCTCTGCCCTGCACTGGGAGAGGCCGAGGCAGGAGGATGGCACGCGGGAGCCCGGCCTGGCCAGCTTAGTGACCGCAGGATGCTGCCTAGAGATTCAGCCGCGGCTCGGTTTGGAAGCCCCCACCATTCCGAGGACCACGAATAAATGAGGGTTCCTGGTACCTGGGGCTGAGCTGGCCTGGGGCATCTGAAGGGGAAGCTGGGATTCTGGCCACCCCGCCCCCTCACTGTCACCGCCCACCGCGTGTGGACAGGGCAGCCTCGGCCGCCGGGCGGGAGCGGTGTGGGGGTGACCGGCTCCCGCGCTGCTCTCCCCAGGTGTACCTGTCGCTCATCCCCATCATCAGCGGCGTGCTGCTGGCCTCCGTCACTGAGCTGTCCTTCGACGTGTGGGGGCTGCTCAGCGCCCTGGCGGCCACGCTGTGCTTCTCGCTGCAGAACATCTTCTCCAAGAAGGTGCGGCCGGGGGCGGGGCGCTGGGGCCGGCCGGGCCGCCTGCTTTTTGCTCCCGCTGTTTGCCCTGGGTTTAAGGAGTCGATGTGGTGCGGTTATGAAGTAACACACGCGCAGTGCTAAGAAAGAGGAAAGCCCCGTGACAGTTTTTCTGCAGCCCAGTGGCTGATACCCAGGGCCCTCACCCGGAGCTGAGCCCCCAGCCCTTTTGATTATTTTCAGGTCAGGGTCTTGCTAAGTTGCCCAGGCTGGACTCAAACTTGTGATCCTCCTGCCTCAGCCTCCCTGAGTTGCTGGGGTTGCAGGTGTGCACCTCCAAGCCCATGGAGATTTTTGAAAAGCCCCTCTGGGCACTGTGGCGGGTGCTGGGGAGGAAGGACCCAGAGAGGCCCGGCCTCCAGCCCGGGCTGCCGCCCTAGGAGCTCCCATCACAGCGCTGCGTGCTGAAGATGACTGCAGCCCGGGTCAGGGTTTTCTGCTTTTTCTGGTTTGGGTCTGGAGATTTTCCGGTGCTGGGCGTGGACCTAGGGCCTCCAGCACGCTGGGGTTGGGGGCGGGGTGCTGTGTCGTTAGCCCAAGGGAGTAGAAGAGCCACGCCACACCCGCTGACCCAGGGGGCTCCTCCCCAGCGCCGCGTCACTGGGTGCTCGGCTTCCCGCTCCTGCGCCTGTCACCTGGAGGGCCGTGCGTCATTCCCAGGGTGCGCCCAGCGGCTCGCGGTCCAGGTCCAGGTCCGGGGCCCCGGGCCTGTCCACCGGCCGCTCTGGTCCCAGCCTTCCCCGTGGCCCCCCCCCCGCAGGTGCTGAGAGACTCCCGCATCCACCACCTGCGGCTGCTCAACATCCTGGGCTGTCACGCCGTCCTCTTCATGGTCCCCACCTGGGTGCTGGTGGACCTCTCGGCCTTCCTCGTGGGCAGCGACCTGGTGAGCGTGGGCTCGCGGGCTGGTGGCAGGGGGTGTCTCCACTGGGCCCCCAGGCAAGAGCCACCCAGGGTCAGGGAGCGTGAACCCCGGGGCAGTGTCCAGTGCCAGCCCCCTCGCCTCTGGCTCTTCACCCACTCACTCTCTGTGTCCCCGGTGTCCTTGCGCCAAGTGTCAGCCCCGGCCACGGCAAGGAGCCGGCCGGCTATCTCCCCACCTCCCCGCACCTCGTCCAGACGCCCAGAACGGACTGCGCAGCGCAAGAGCGGGGCGGGTCACTCGGGGCGGGGTTTCCTCGGTGGCCTGCGGCAGCCGCATCCTGACGGGGCAGGGAGTGGCCTCCATTCCTCCGCGCGCCCCCCAGGTCCCACAGCCTGCGGGGACACGGCGTCCTTCCTCTTGTGTGTGACACGGGGGATGAGGCCAGAGCCTTCACAGCTGCGGCCAGCGGCGTCCCGAGGGTGGGCACACAGACGGGAGCCCGCGCCGGGCTTGCGGCTGCCTGTGCGGGAGCCGTGTGAGGGTGTATCCTTCTGCTCTCCTTTCCTGGCCCTGGGGATTGAAACGGGGGCCTTCACACTGAGCTCTGATCCTAAACCTTGGGATCTTTCACCTTGAGATGGGGTCTCGATAAGTTGCCCAGCGTGGGCTGGGACTTGAGATCATCCTGCCTCGGCCTCCCAGGGTGCCAGGCTGGTGGTGAATCCTGACCTTCGCCCTGACGGGTTGCTTGGCACTGGAACTAGTGAAGCCCCGCTCAGGTGGTCATAGGGTGACTGGTGGGGCCCGCTGACCACCGACGCTGTCCTCCACCCCATGTCCACAGACCTCCGTGGCCCAGTGGCCCTGGACGCTGCTGCTCCTGGCCGTCAGCGGCTTCTGCAACTTCGCCCAGAACGTGATCGCCTTTAGCATCCTCAGCCTCATCAGCCCGCTCAGCTACTCGGTGGCCAACGCCACCAAGAGGATCATGGTGATCACCGTGTCGCTGCTCATGCTGCGCAACCCGGTCACCAGCACCAACGTGCTGGGCATGCTGACCGCCATCCTGGGGGTCTTCCTGTACAACAAGGTGGGTGTCCGGCGGCTGGGGTTTCCCCGCGATCCAGCCGGGGTTGGAGCCCCAGACCTTTCTATTAGACTGTCCCGCCTCAGCCTCCCAGGTGCCAGTCCCTGGAGCGCGCGCTGACCCCGCCCTTACTCTCTTTCCCGCAGACCAAGTACGATGCGAACCAGCAGGCCCGGAAGCAGCTGCTGCCCCTGTCCACCGCAGACCTGGGCGGCCGGGAGCGGCCCCACAACGGCAGCCTCTTCCCCCCGCACGGGGACCTGCCGTACGGCCGTGGCACCGGTGGCGTCCTCGCGGACCACTTCCCCTACGGCCGGCCCAGCCAGCCCGGGCCCTATGCCCTGAACCGCTTTGACGTGTAGCGCCCGGGCCAGGCCCGCGCCACGGCGCCGTGGGACGCTCCTGACACCAGCGATGTCCACTGCTATCCGGATGGGGCGTGGCCTGCAGGGGGCAGCACGGTCCCCGCCGGGTCCAGGCCCTCGCCAAGCTGTCCCAGCTCCCTGGCACGGTGCGCGGCACTCGGGACGGGAGTGGCTGGCTGATGGGACGCCGCCTGCCTGGGGGCAGGGGTGGCTGCGGGGTGGAGCCGGGGCAGCAGGCAGAGGGGGTCACGGCCTTGGGGGACAGCCGGGTCTGCAGGGGCGACCAGGCCCGGGCTGGGTGGGGCCAGGCTGGAAGGCGCTGTCCTGCCGCACAGGGCGGCCCCGGGGCTCTGGGGGCCCGGGCCACGCACACCCCCACCCCACCCGATCAGCTCCCGCCTGACCCCAGGCGCGCGGCGTTGGCAGCGGAGATGGCTGTGGGCTGGAACTGCTTTGTTCCTCTGTGAGGCCGCAGGTGCCGCACCGGGGGATGACAGGAGGCAGCCGCCCTTGGAAGCCGCCTCGCCGAGGCCGCACAGGGCCGCCGTGGCCCATGGCCCGCGGGGCCAGGCCTTGCCTCCGCTGTTCCCGTGCTGTTCACGGCAGGATCTGGTCGCGTCCCATCAGGTCCGGGGCGGGGACGCCAAGCTGGACACGGTTTGCTGAGTCAGACCCTTTGCTCAGGAATAGACTGCGGCCCGGCACCGTGGCCACACCTGCGGGCCCCGCTGTTCAGGAGGCTGAGGCCGGAGGATTGCCTGGGCACTGTCACGGACCCCGTCCCAAAAAAGAGAAGGAAGTTTGGATTGAGCAGAACGGCATCAGGAAGCCGACAGGAGCCTGCGTGCTCTCCATCTGTTCCGGTGTGCAGAAGGGCCGTGTCCGTGTGCGGGGGACGGAGCGGCCCGGGGCCCTGTTCCGCTCACGTTGCCGGGTGCCGCTTGGAGAGTGGCCGGCGCGCGGACCCTGAGTTCCTGGCTCCTCTGACTGCATTTCTCAGACTTCAAAAGTCAGAGTTGGTCAGCTCGTGAAAGGACCGCTGTCCCCTGCACCCGTGAGGCCTGGCGCCTCCGGCTGCGGCGTGCGTGCTTCACGGCAGTGGAAAGCAGGGAGAGGCGGCGGTGTGGCGGTGTACACGTGTCGTCCTGCTACGTGGGAGGCTGAGGCAGGAGGGTCACAACTCTGAGGCCAGCCTGGGCCACGTGGTGAGACTGTCTCAGGATAAAATAGGGCGAGGAGCAGCGCAGTGATGAACGCTTGCCCAGCCCCAGAGAGACCCTGGCCCCCATCTCCAGCACAGCAGAGAGCACAAAAGCGGCAGTGGGGCGAGTGTGACTTGCGATAAGACCTTGTGGAGGCCGGACCTGGTGGCCACACTTGTCACCCCGGCACTGGGGAGGCTGAGGCAGCAGGATCCCTGTGAGTTGGAGGCCAGCCTGGGCTCCAGAGTGAGTTCCAGGGCCAGCCTGAACTGCACAGTGAAACCCTGTCTCAAAAAACCAAAAAGAAAGAATTCGAGGACCTTGCCACGTGCGTGTCAGGGTCTGTGGGTGCCCCAGGGCCCTGCAGGGTGAGGACGCCGCACCCACCCAGGCACCCTGCCCTGCCCTGCCCAGCCCGGCCCTCCCCGGGCCAGGAGTTTCTGATGTTGCTGAAATTTGTATATTAACGTGTTTTTTTTTTCCTTTTCCAACGAAAGATTTGCTGCTGTGGAGAAGGCACTGTCTGGTTTTATCACGGTTTCTAAAATAATAAATGAGATATTTAATTCTGTACATAACTCCACAGCAAGCTGGGCGTGGTGGCACAGGCCTATGATCCCAGCACTCGGGAGGCTGAGGCAGGAGGATCGCCGCGAGTTTGAGGCCGGCCTGGGCTCTGTGGAGGGTCCAAGGCCAGCCTGAACTGCAGAGCGAGACCCTGTCTCAGAAAATAGAAATAAAGCCACAGTAAGTGCATACGCAGCATGGGTGACCACTAAGAGACCCAGCGAGGGGCCCATCGAGATGGCGCCGGAGGCCAGGGCTGAGTGCGGATGGTGGCGTCCCGCTGCCTCATGCCCTGCAGTGGCCCGGCAGCAGCACCTGCATCCCCTGGGAGGAGAAACTGAGGCTCCCGCCACTTCCCGGTGGTGTCTGTGGCAGGGTCTCACGCACCTTACCTGCAGTCATGCGTCACTCCCGCCAGGCCCGGCTGCCTGCACCGCAGCCCTTTGACCTGCTCTTGACCAAAGCACAGGATGTGACTTGTGGATGGATGAGTTGGGGTAAAATGGACTCAGGAGCAAGGTGTTCATGGCGCAGGCCCATAATCCCAGCCATCCTGGAGGCTGAGGCAGGAGGATCACAAGTTTGAGCCCAGCCTAGGGGCCTGAGTGGGATCCTGTCTCAAAAAAATAAAAAAGGAGCCAGGCATGGTAGCGCACGCCTTTAATCCCAGCACTCAGGAGGCTGAGGCAGGAGGATAATTGTGAGTTTGAGACCAGCCTGGGATACATAGTGAGACCCTGTCTCAAAAAATAGGCCTGACAGCCGGGCGTGGTGGCGCACACCTTTAATCCCAGCACTCGGGAGGCGGAGGTAGGTGGAGCGCTGAGTTCGAGGCCGGCTTGAGCTACAACGCGAGCGCAAGACCGGCCTGAGCTACACAGTGCGACCCTGCCTCAAAAAACTAGGGCTGGGAGTTTGGCTCAGTGGCTTAAGTGCCTGCCCTGGCAGGTGTGAGGTTGTGAGTTCGATCCCTGGTGCCGCAAAAAAGAAAAAAAAAAAAATTAGGGCTGGGCCAGGGATTTAGCTCAATGGTCCAAGCGCCTGCCAATGAGTTTGATCCCTGGTACCAAAAATAAATAAATAAATAAAATTAAAAAAATAAAAAGGACCTAGGTTCAACCCCCAGTCCCACAAAAAACAAATAGTGACATCATGGAAAGTAAACAGTCGGAGGACACAGCTGCCGTGACAGTCA
Source organism: Dasyprocta punctata (assembly GCA_004363535.1). Classification (NCBI taxonomy): domain Eukaryota; kingdom Metazoa; phylum Chordata; class Mammalia; order Rodentia; family Dasyproctidae; genus Dasyprocta; species Dasyprocta punctata. The sequence continues at coordinate 10,508 of RJWM01010528.1, read as the reverse complement.
TGCTTCGCGGGGACAGGACACGGCAGTGCACCGGGGAGTCAGTCCCCTCGCCCAGGGCCCTTGCGCGTCACGGCTGCCGTCAGGGAGCTAGGCCCGGCCCCAGGCTGTACCGTACACAGCGTGACTGAAAAATATGGTGAATGTTTAGTTTTTTATATGGTAACACGCATCCCGCTAGAGTTGTCTCGCTTGCCCCACATTCTGCCCCTTTCTTTGAGACAGGATCTCTATGCGTGCAGCTCAGGTTGACCTCTACTCAAAGCAGTTTTCCTGCCTCAGCCTCCTGGGTGCTGGGGTTACAGCTGTGCCTCAGTACGTTTTTAGTAGCCGTGTTTGGTTTTTGTTTCTTGGCACTCAGCCGCGCCGCTGAGCTGCACCCTGGCCCCACTGACTGTATTTTGTAAGTTAAGAGAGAATTAGAGAAAACGACGTGCCGGCATGCAGATGTTCAGCAGGATGAGGCCCATGGCCCCGGACAGCCGTGCCGTGCGCCCCGGCTCGCCGCCACGCTGGCTCATGGGCCCCCTCGGCTGTGTCTGCCCACGGCGTCCTGGGGGGACTGGGGCACCGGCAGCCCCCACACTGCCGGCTGGTCCCGCCACGCTGTGCACACACAGCTGAGCCTGGTTCCCCTCGAGCGCCCCACTTCCTGTGCTGTAACCAAATGCCTGAGCCGGTGACTGGTGAAGAGGGTTATTTGGCCCCCAGTTCCACCCCAGCAACCCCCATGTGAGGCGCGGTGTCGCTGTAGGACAGAGGCATGCAGGGGGCGTGTGCTCAGGACTGTGGCGGTTGCCAGCCCTGTCACAGGGCCACCCCAGTGACCTCTCACCCTAACTGCATCCCGAGACCCACAGCTCCTAGTGTGAGGGGTACAGTGAAGGACGAGAGGAAAGACAAGATTAAGGATGCATAAAGAAGTCAGGCATGGTGGCACACGCCTGTAATCCCAGCACTCAGGAGGCTGAGGCAGGAAGATTGTTGTGAGTTCGAGACCCGCCTGGGCTACAAAGTGAGTTCAAGACCAGCCTGAACTGTGTAGCAAGATCATGTCTCAAAAAGACACAAAAAAAGAAAAGGAGAGGAAAGGGTGCCCAAAGTGGGCTGGGAGGGCGGTGCCGTGGACTGGGCGTGGTGGCCGCGGCTGGTCAGCGGGAGCGAGCACTCTGGCAGGAGCAGGACACAGGTTAGGGAACCAGTTTTCTCCCCCAGGTGTAACTTCACCGCTGCCACCTTGTTCTAAAGACCCCTGGCGTCCTCGGCAGCTCTTCCCTCGCCCTGTGAGCCCGGCGGGAGCTTCCCCGTACCAGTAGGCTCAAATGGCCCCTAGCCTCAGTTTACCATGTGTGGTCTGCAGCAGCCCAAGATGCGCCACGGCAGGACAGCGAGTTCCGGGCAGCCGAGGGCCCCGATGGGGCCGCGTGTCCGGTGCCGCAGGTGCTGGATTCCATCCCCGCTCCTGCCTCGTGAGCGCCAGCGGGGGAGGCCCTGCCACCCGCCTCCCTTCTGTGTGCCGTGGCCAACTCTGAGTCGGAGAGCTGTGCGGTCCCCCGGACAGCAGCCGAGCGGGCACTGCACATGCAAACCCGGAGGCCACGGGAAGTTCACACACGGGAGCACTTGGGTCTGCACTGGGACAGGTCTCGCCAGATTGCCTGAACCGGGCTGGAACTTGTGATCCTCCTGCCTCAGCCTCAGCCTCCTGCGTGCTGGGATGATGTGTGTGCGTCACCAGGCCCCATGACACTTAATAGTGGCCTAAAAATGGAGCCATTTCAACCCAACTGACTCCGTAAAGTTTCACGCCAACTCATGGCCCCAAGATCCTCTGCAGCCTTAAACGTGGCAACACGGCTCCACCAGCCTCTCTTGTTCAGAGCTCCTAGAAAGAGTCACGGGACGCCAGGTGGTGTAGCATGCACGGGCGGGTGCAGCAGGAGCAGCCCGAGGCCAGGAGAGGCCTGCCCAGGCAAGAGAGAGACTCACGGACAAGCTGGCGTGACTGCACACGCCTGTAATCCTCACACTCGGGAGGCTGAGGCAGGATGGGGCCCAGTTCAAGGCCAGGCTGGGCCACGCAGGAAGTGAGACCCTGTGCCCACCTATAAATCCAGCACCCGGAGAGGCTGAGCCAGGAGGAGCCCAAGTTCAAGCCCAGCCTGGGCAACTTGGTGAGATCCTGTCTCGAAGTGTTACAGCACGTGCTACAGTAGACCGACACCAAGAACTAAGCGGGGCTCAGGATTTGGAGGGGAGCGCACAGCTTCACTGAGTCAGGCCCTGAATTCTCGGCGTGCAGGCTTTTTATAGGCTTTGTAAGCAAGCGGGCAGTACAGAAGTGTGCTAGAACTCTGCTGAACTGAAGGGAAGACACTCCACACCAAGGAGCTGGAAGGCAACTTTGACTGCACCCGGGGGCGAGTGGGAATCCAATTCGAAATCACCAGCCCCGACTTGGGGTTAAATAGGAACTTATATATGACTTGCAAGCAGGAAGTATAAAAGCCAATAGCAGCCGGGCGTGGTGGCACACGCCTTTAATCCCAGCACTCGGGAGGCTGAGGTAGGAGGTGTGTTGTGAGTTCGAGGCTGGCTTGAGCTACACAGTGTGACCCTGTCTCAAAAAACTAGGGCCAGGTGTTTGGCTCAGTGGCTTAAGCACCTGTCTGTCAGGCACGAGGTTGTGAGTTTGATCCCCGGTGCTGCAAAGAAAAAAAAAAAAAGCCAATAGCAAGCCTGTCTGTAATTGGCTACATGTATTGGGTCATATGTTGTTAGGCAGATTTGTTCCTGGCAGGTGGGCTAGAGGGCTTGTGTACCGTAAGGTGGGAAAAACTAAACTGGAAGCTGGGGCTGAGGGGTGGTGGAAAGGAAGCATGTCCTTGGTGAGTCCACCTGGGCTGGACAGTCCTGGAAACAGACCATGTTTCACGTCAGACAGTACGGGCAGTGCAGCAGGATGCAGCCAGACAGCCCAGCCGGACTTTCTCCGAGTTGCAGTGGGTGTGGTCAGTCAGGGCTGACCTATTGGTCCAGCTATGTGGTGGGCAAGGTGAGCACATCTTGACATGGTATCAGACCAGTGGCTTTAAAATTTTGTCACAAGCCGGGTGTGGTGGCACATGCCTTTAACCCCAACACTCAGGAGGCTGAGGCAGGGGGAGCATTGTGAGTTCGAGGCCGGCTTGGGCAAAAACACAAGCGCAAGTCTGGCCTGAGCTACACAGTGCGACCCTACCTCAAAAAACCAGGGCCGGGTGTTCGGCTCAGTGGCTTAAGCGCCTGTGGGCACGAGGCTGTGAGCTCGATCCCTGGTGCCACACACATACAAAAAATAACAATAAACTTTTGTCACAGAAGCACAGCACGTGCTGTGAGCTGCTTGGGTGGAAAGTTCCAGAGTGTTCCACCTGCTCTGTGTGTGGGAACCAGCCGGTGTCACGTGACCGGTCGGGGCTGCACTATGCTCTCACCTGGTCTACACGCGGCGGGAGGCGGGGTGCAGCATCCTGGGGAGCAAAACTTCTGGGAGAATAAAAGCCTTACTGCAGGGCGGGGCCCCGATGGGGTGAGTGTTCTTTTCTGCTTTATTCCCCCTCGTCTGTACACAGTCAGCTGCTTGCCTAGACTGTGCTCGTGCTGAAGAGGTGCGTAAGTCTGTGGTGACGTGGGAACTACTGGTTGGTGGGATCAAGGCGCTGGGACACAGGTGGGGGGAGCCCGGTCAGGACGCGACACCCCAACGTTAGGATTAAGAGCAGACAGCGGTCCCAACAGACCTCCTAACCACAGCCGCCAGCTTCCTAGGGAGCCCCGCCGTCTGCCTGTCTCGGGCTTGTTGGTTTGAGTTGTTCTCGCAGTTGGCAAATGTTTTCTCTCATGATACCCGATGTACTGGCGTATGTCTTGGTTACTTTTCTCTCGTTGCTGAGACAAAATACCCAGCACCCAAGGTTAAGGGAGGAAAGGTTTATTTAGCTCAGTTTGTGGAGGTTTCAGTCCCTAATCAGCTGGCTCCAAGGCAGAGTGGCACATGGCAGAGGACAACAGATCATGGCAGTGGAAAACAGCACAAGCAACAAGAGCAGAAGGGGAGGAGCCCAGAGAGAAGACTCTGTCCCTTATGTTGTACGTAGGCCACACCCACCCGAGTGTGCTGTCCACCCCCATAATCCCAGCACTGGACCACGAGTCCTTCACAAACTCTAGAAGCCCGCCTCCATGGCTGCATGAGGCTTTGGGGGGACATCCAGACCCAAACCCTAACAGCATAGTAATAGCGTTCTTCCCCTAAATACGAGCCTGTGCCTCCTTGGGCAGCAAGCAGGTCTGAGGCCGTGCTGCTGGAGGCCCACTGCAGCCAGGGAGTCAGTCTGGTCTCCTAGCAAGTCATGTGCTCCCTGTACAGCCGGAAAGTCCTCTTCAGTTTGGGCACCTCGCTGTATGCACTGCTGCTGACCCCGGGCTGGGGCTGCTGCGCCGAGGGCCTGACTTTCCGCTCTGCCCGTCCCTCCTGAGACCGGTGACAGTACTGACCACACTTCTGGCGGGACTGGAGGGCATGGGTGGGGCCCTGGTGACCTGAGTAAGCACAGCGGTCAGGCAGGAGGGAGGCGAGAGCATGGAGACTCACTTCTGAGCTTGAGGATGTCCGGTGGACCCCGTCGGAGCAGACAGAGAAGGTTCCCGGGGGCCATCGGGAAGCTGGAGGTGGCAGTGGGCTGGAGGCACAGGTACTTCCCCGCACCTCCGCTGGGTGAGATGAGCAGACAATCAGGGGTGAAGGTAGAATTTAGGCTCCTGCTACTTACTACAGTTCACGGTAGGAGAGCACAGTGTGGGGAAGGAAGAGCCGACAGTCATGCCCTAACTTGGGCCCCAACGCCTGGAGGATTTGGTGGGTGCTGGAGAGTTCTGCTGGGCTCGGGGCTGGTAGGAGCCGTGGCGGCTCTGGTATGGGGTGGAAGGCTCCAGACTCCTTGGGTTTTTATGATTAACCCTGGGTCTCCTCCTCTGTCATCTGCCTGGACACTCACTCGGCGCCTGTTTGTCCACTCCTGGTTGGTGGGGTCCTGGGCAGCACACCTTATCGGGCTGCAAGCTCACTGCTGACAGCTCGGGTCTGATGGGAGCTGGGTTAGGTGGGTATCCGCGTGCCCTCTGCAGTCCATGGAGGGTCCCAGTGGAGGAAGAACCCATCTACAGTGCCCGACAGTGGTTCAGACGCCCTCGGCCTCCAGATGGCTGGTGCCATTCAGGACAGACATATTTCTTATTGGCTCGATATTCTTGTTCCCGCTTTAAGCCTCCACACCCTGTGAAAAACGAATTCTGATCTGGGTCTTTGGTTTGCGTAGGGCATGCATCAAAACACGAACACACAGCAGGCTGGGAGGGATCCCCTCTGGTCTGGTTGAGGAATACTGTGGGATCAGTGCCATACAGCGGGGCTTGGAACACCCAGTGTGCTGAGCTTGCCTGGCAAGCCTGGGGGCCATGCAGACCAGGTAGGAGCACATACAGATCAGCCACAGGAAACATTCTGTCCAGCTGTGTATGCAGCGGGTACGGCAAACCAGAAGCCAACTAACAGTAACCTTAAACAAGCTGGGGTGATTCACCCCAACACTCCATAAAACAAGCTCAACTGTCCACACTTCACTCCAAGGTTAAAGCTTCAGCCACACATAGACCTGCCAGGTTCCGGGGTGTCTGGCGCAGGGCTTTGAGTGCGTTGTCTCTTTATTTATTTGTGGCACCAGGGATCAAACTCACAACCTTGCGCCTGCCAGACAGGCGTTTAAGCCACTGAGGCAAACTCCCAGCCCCAGTTTTTTGAGGCAGGGTCACACTGTGTAGCTCAGGCCTGCCTCGCACTTGCGTTGTAGCCCAAGCCGGCCTCGAACTCACAACACTCCTCCTACCTCAGCCTCCTGAGTGCTGGGATTAAAGGCGTGCGCCACCAGGCCCAGCTGAGTTCTCTCTGTAATTTGAGCTTCAGGAGTGTGTTCTGATTTGGGTAGGCTTTCCAGCAGTCATCAGGATAGGCCCTCTTGGTCCCGCAATGATGGCTCCATGGCTGGACCTCTGAGACTAACAGTTGTGGGAGTGGTTAGTATGACCGTATGTGGACCCTTCCACCTACATCAAAGAGGTGCTGTTTTCCAATCCTTAATCGCTATCATGTCTCCAGGTTCACGTGTGGGCTGGCGGGGTCTAACTGTAGGGGAGCTCTTTCTGCTTTGGTGGTAGATAGCTGTGAGAAGGTCTTTCCTACTTGTTTAAGCTGATATTCTATGGTCAAGTTACCTAGGTATCTGAGGTCTCCACTGAGGCTCTGAATGATGAGTGGGGGCCTCCCATAAAGGATCTCAAAGGGGTGAACTGTGAGGCCTGGTGAGCTCCTAACCTTAAGTAAGGCTACAGGGATGATGTGCACCCAGGATAACTGAGTTTCCCGATGGTATTTAGTTAGAATGGACTTCAGAGTTCCATTGATTCTTTCAACTTTTCCAGAGCTGAGGTCAGTACGCAGTGTGGAGATTCCACTTGATCTTCAGCTCCTGGGTTACTCTGGCCACAAAGGTGGGTCCGCGGTCACGGCCAGTGCTCAAGGGTGGGCCGTGCCTTGGAATTATCTGCCACAGGAGAACTCTGCAGACTTCAGAAGCTTTTTCTGAGTGGGTGGGAAATGCCTCTGGCCAGCCTGAGTAGCTACAGACAAGCCCTAACAGATACTTGTAGCTTCTGCCGGGCTTGGTCTAAGTCAATCTGAAGACCACCGAAGCGGGCAGAGCTGCGTGCTGGATGACTGGGAGTGGTCGAAGTCCCCAGGGGGCTGGCCTGTGGCACAGAGGTGACACCTGTGGCTGACTGAGGCCAGTCTGGGAATGCAGTGGCACATGCTGAGGCGCTGGGCCACAGCCATCTTTCCCCCGTGGGTTATGTCGTGAGGTGGTTTTACCAGGGCACAGGCCAGTGCACAAGGGATGAGGATTCGTCCAGCTGCTGAGGCCATTTGTCCCTGACCCTTGGGTAGCTGCTTCCTGTTCTGCCCGTTTGTTCTTTCCCTTTGGTGTAACACAGTGGTCTTTCTCACAGAATCACTACAGTATTGGGGAGCTCCCAATGTTGGGTTTCTAAGTTTTGGATCAGATCCAGTGAGTCCCACAGCATCTGGGAAGCTTGCTCCCAGGTCACGGTGGCTGCCATCTCAGCAGCTTCATCCACTCCGTGATTTCCCAGGACCACAGGATCTTTGATCTTGTGGTGTCCCGTGCAGTGCAGAACAGTGTCTTGGTGACTTTTCTCTTGTTGATGAGACAAAATAGTTGATGCCCAAAATGAAGGAAGGAAAGGTTTATTTAGCTTACAGTTTTTGGAGGCTTCAGTCCATACTCAGCTGGCTCCCAGGCAGGGTGGCATGGCTGAGGGGCAATGGTTCATGGCAGCCAAAATCGACAAGAGCATAAAGGGCAGAAAGGGGAAGGTATGCCTCCTCCCCTCCCTTATACTGTATGCCAGCTCCGCCCCTGGGCAGGGGCAGCACTCACCCCGCCAATCTCAGCGCTAGATGATGAGCCAATCACAGATGCTAGATTCAGCCGCCTCCGAGGCCACATGAGGCTTTGTGGGGACACCCAGACACAAACCATAACCCACGGCAACCTTCTGCGGTTTCCAGACTGCAGCCAGCAGTTTGGTGACTTCTTCGTTTTCCTTTGGCAGTGAGTAGGCCCCTTTCCTCGCCGATCATGCTGTGGACATGAACGGTGGCAAAGGCGTGTCTGGACTCATAGATATTTATCTTATTTTTTGCCCAAGTGAGGACCTAAGTAAGTGCCCTTAATTCAGCTTGTTGGACTGACCACCCTGTAGGCAGGGGCCCTGCCAGGAGCACCTCTCCTAAGGTTACCACTACGTATCCTGCACGGCAGAGTCTGTTCTTGATCAAGCTACTTCCATCTGTGCACAGAGCGTACTCGGCATCAGTCCAGAGCTTTTCTGGCTGGCTGGCGAACAGCTTGTTGGTGAGGGCCAGACAGTCGTGGTCTGGGGGCCCCGACTCAGTAGGCAGAAAGGTCGCTGGGTTTAACGGTTTTGTTTGCTTGCAGGAGAGTGGGCCCTCACAAAGGTGGCCTTGGTATTGAGTGACCCAGATGTCTGAAAGCCAGTGGTGTCTGCATTGGTTGAGAATTTCTAGAACCACACGTGGGGACCGCACAGTTAAGTCCTGTTCCAGTGTCACTCTGTCGGCCTTTTTGATGAGGATCACTGTAGCAGCGAGTGCTCGCTAGCCACAGGGTCCAGTAGTTCTAGACAAGCAGGCAATTGGGTGTTCCCACAGCCTGATTTTCTGAGTCAGGACTCCTGAGACCAGGTCTCTCTTTTTGTCTACAAACAGGCTGACGGGCTTGGTTCCATCAGGTATGCCCAGGGCTGGGGCAGAGCAGAGACCCTGTTTTAGGCTCTTGAAGACTTTAGTTTGTTCAGTTGTCCCCATGAGCTAGCTCTGTTGACATTTGCCTTCTTTACCTGCAGTTCAGGCTGGCCTTGAGCTCACTTTGTAGCTCAGGCTGGCCTCTGACTCACAAGGATCCTCCTGCCTCAGCCTCCCAGGTGCTGGGATTACAGGCATGCACCACCACACCCGGCTTTGGGTCAGGAAATTCTTGAACGCTTGAGACGATGTGGTCCAGGAGAGTTGTCCCTTAGGTCCTGTTTCGGCATCTTCCCATTCAAAGGCAAGTATCCGTCAAATGACCAGAGCGACACACAAGCAGAAGGGAGCGTCTTTCAGTCCAGACAGGTAAACAAGAGGCCCTGGGGGGCAGCAGGCTCAGGAGAGTGTACAGTTTTGGCACAGCTGAGTGGAGTTACGGTGGCTCCAGTAATTGCGTGGAGGTCTTGTGTAGGTTGGTAGTCCTGTTAGGCTCTTTGACTGGCAGAAGGGGAGTGTGCCAGGGTGACTGGCATTCTTTTAAGATTCCATGTGACTCGAGGCAGTCGATGTGAGGTGGATGCCGGTGTGAGCCTCCCGGGATGTGGGGTACGCTTGATGTGGCATGGTGCAGCAGTGGGGGTGAGCTCACTTACAACGGCTAAGTGGCTGGCTGATGGCAAGTCCTGGGGAGGTCCCTTCTGCCCAGACTTGAGGAAACAAATCTTTTAAACTCTCTGAGTCTTGGCTGAGATCTTTACTGGCCTCGTGAAGCTGCTATTTTTTTTTTTCTCTGTGGACAGTCAGGGCCGGATTGTGGGGGTAAGTACGGGAATTCATGTTTGTTCACATATCCTCCCACTTCACAGGTCTGATGAGAGCAGAAGTCTCTCTCGGTGGCAAGTCCCATGGCCCTGATGATCTGGGCTCGTCAGGGCCCCCAGGGGAGCCACGAGACAATGTTCTGAATATTCTGCTCTGGTATCCACCATGAAACTCATCGCCCCCAACCTTAACTGTGTCCATGGGCTCCCGGGGGCCCGGTGTGATGGAGTCCCGTCTGTCCTCCTCGTCTCCAGTGAAGCCCGTCACAGCGAGCAGTGACTCCTGCCTCGGGGGTCATGAGGAGGGATTAGGCTTCTTGACGCCTAGCAGTGGAGGGAGCGCTGGGCTTTCCAGGGCCCACCTGCTGACAGCATACACACTGCTCTTGGTCTAATGCATGGGGGCATCTGTTCTCCCCTCTGTGAGGCACTAGGGTGGATGCCCCTGAGGATGGCGGCCCTCGGGGTCAGCAGAGGTTTACCCGGGGCCACAGCCAGAAGTGTGGTCTGCCGTCAGCCCCTTGGTCTGCCCTGTGGCACTGTTCCATTTCTTCTTCTTCGTCTATTAACAAACTTTGGTGGCCACCTGAAGCAGTTGCGTTTACCATTTGGTGATGTTCAGGCTTCCCAGGGTCAAAGGGACGATCCAGGCAGCAAGCCTCAGAGTCCCTCACGGAACCTGGCTGGACTCTCACTGGGCTCCAGGATGAGGGAGGTGGCCTTGAGCACATCGGTGGATTTCTCTGCACCTTGAGTTCAGCCGGCATCAAAGATCAGTACTGGTTTAATACAGTGATTCCCTCCGGGGAGCCTGGGTCCCCAGTAGGGCATTCCTGGGAAAGGCACTGGCTACCCGAGTCCCTGGACCCACTTCAGCTGCCAGGCCTTGCCTGAGCCAAGAAGATGCTCACTCTAGAATTCAGAGATGCTCTTCCGTGTTGAAGAGGGCCAGAAGCAGATGCCGGCAGGTGTCACAGGTTGGCTGGTGAGTCTGGAAGATGGAGGTCAGGAGATCACGGATTGAGGCTTTTCAGAGAACAGTGGGGTGTGACTTTTCCAGTCCAGGAGGTCCACGGTACAGTTGGCAGTACAGGAGAGGATGCTGAACCACACATGACGGAGCCCAGAGGAACTAGGACCAGCCAGAGGAGTCAAGGGGTCACCCCTGGCACAGGGGGAGTGGGCAAGGGTGGCTGTGATAAATGGAGACCTCCAGGCAGCGGGAGAGACTCCGGGGTGGGGGC
>RJWM01010527.1:0-63281 GCA_004363535.1 Dasyprocta punctata | reverse complement strand
GCTCTACCACAGAGCCACATCCCCAGCCCTCAGATTTCTTATTCTTGAGGATTTCAAGAAAGTCATTTTATAGCTGCTACAGGCTGTGAAGGGCTGTTGACCCTACCTAGCAAGGGAGCAAAAGTCTCGCTTTGACCAACCCAAAAGAGACATAGTAAGAGAGGGTTGTTATCAGCATGTCATTTAAGCTGAAGGCAAAATCTGACATCATATTCATTTGTGAACATACCATAGGTCTTATAATACAGAGACATATTTGCAGAGCTGTCAGCAATATATACACAGCAGTTTGTTTTGGTAATAGTGCAGCTGAGCATCAGCTTGACTAGGAGTTGGAGAATCCTGGAAGATATAAATCTTACAAGTGTTCAAACAAAGAGGGGCCAGAAATTACATGTAGAATAATGATGACTTATTTTTATTTTTAACTTTCACTTGTCTCGAGATATTTAACTAAGTACAACAGGTGGAACATAAGAGTATGTAAACGCTTCCTTATTTTGTTAATAAGAAATCTAGTATGTATTTTAATTATAATAATATTCAAAGGATAAACTAAGTAAAGATATCTAATTTTTTTGCCAACGTTGGGCCATTAAAACATATTACAGGGTTTAGAACCTGGGATTTGGCCTCTACTTTGTAGATTTTTGTAGTGTGGCAGACTCTACATAACATAAAGCCCAAAGTAAATGAGATAAAGGTTTTTCCTTATACACTTTTGTTACTCAGCATTTATGAGGCATTGCTCACCTTCTCTACTAGGTTGTAGGGCCTAGAAAAGAAGACACTAGGTCTGCCTTGCCCAGACAAAGCCAGGCAAGTAGTAGATGCTAAATGTTTGTTGAAATAACTTTGTTTTATTTTCCCCTTTGAAACCACATTGACCTCTGAGATGTCAGCAAATGAGCCTAGTGTTATTCCAGTGAAGGCTATCCAGTCTTCACAACCTGTAAGTATGTTTATAGCATTTTAATAGTCATAACCCCAAGTCTACTGGCTTTTTTCATACTTGGTCACTTAGGATCTTAGCTCCTAGCAAAGAGCACTAAATATTTTTAGAGATGGTAAAGTATACCCATATGTGGTCATAAGCATAATGACTTGGTCTGTGACCATGAGATCAGTTAATTTCCCCATTTTGTTCCCTTGCCTCTTGCAGCTGGGTAACACCAACTCTCCACCATCACTGTCCCCCACCACAGCTGGTGGTAGGTGCCATTAAGCTATGGCCGCCTCAGCATGTTCTGCTGTAGTGGGAGCATTGAGTTGGGAAGGCAGCAGGAAATCCTCTCCAAGTATACGATAGTCTGAATGTCTGTGTTTCCTCAAATTAATACACTGATGCCTGTCTCTAATGTAATAATATTAAGAAGTGATGACTTTCAGAAATGATTAGGTCTGCATGCCTCCACCCTCATGGATGAGATTAGTACCCTTATAAAAGGTGTTTAAGAAACTAGTTTTCCCCTTCCACCATGCAAAGGCACATAGAAGGCATCATCTCTGAGAAAAGCATCTCCAGATGCAGAATCTGCTGACACACTGATCTTGGACTTTCCAGCCTCTAGTACTATGAGAAACAAATTTCGATTGTTTATAAATTACCTGGTGTATAAGTCCGTTTTGCATTGCTATAAACCAAATACCTGAGGCAAGATAGATTTACAAAGGCAAAAGATTTAGGTAGCTCACTATTTTGGAGGTTCAAGGACACGCACTGGCATAGGCTTGGCTCTTGGAAGGCCTTGCTAGCTTTGTCAGAGAATGATGGGAAAACATCTGTGAAGAAGAGATCACATCACTAAATAGGAAGCCAGAAAGAGAGTGACTGGGTCCCACAATCCCTTCTGAAGCTATGACCTCAATTGACCTAAGGACTTCCCGCTAGACTCTACCTCTTAAAGGTCCCCTTCCACTATCACCACTCAGGACCAAGCTTCCAACCCATGAATCTTTGAAGAACAAACAACATCCAAACCATGGCACCAAGATTATGGTATTTTGTTACTGCAACCCAAGTGGTGTCTTGATGTCTTTAAACTCCAGTGAGATTTTCTAGAAACCTAATATTTTTCCTAGTCGCTTTCCAGCTTTCTCCCTTCCCACTCTTCATGGGATTCATAAAGGAGGTTGGAGAGGATGACAAATATAAGCACTGGACTTTTAAAAAAAAAATCTCTAAAGTGTTACTTCTCCCTCCCTCCAGTTTGGCAGGCCCCAGATTCCTTTTACCTTTAGTATGAGCTTACCCCAGGAGGTATCTCCATTCTTCATGTACTCAGCTTCATTAGGGATCCTCCCAGGCATATCTGTGCAAAGACCGGAATATTCAAGCTAGCACCCTACTTCATGTCACCTGAGACCTGCTGTCTGGAAAAACAGTGAGCAACAAGAAGCATGCTGAGTCCCAAAGGAAGCCACCATAAACAATTTTCCACAGATAATTGACTAAGTGATCATGCACATGTAGGAAAGGGAACAGTGGTAAGTAAATTTTATGTGATATTTTGTGGTTTGCAAAAATATTTTTCCTATATCCGTCTCATCTGATATAAAAAGATTTTAAAAGTTTATAATTTCCTACAGTTGTTTGAGCTATACAAGTTAGTTGGCAAGCCAGCTGTGTTAGGTTTGAATGCACCTCTCCAACCAGCTGTCTTCTATTCTTCTAGACATGTATAACCCTGTGATGTTTAGCCGAGAAACTGTAATGATCCTATGAGTTGTGGTAAACCACATGTGGATTTGGGCAGATGGTATTTCAGGAAGTAAATGTTCTAACAAACTGCCCTCTCGGAACAAATTGATACAAATACCTTGGGCACTGCAGTTCATAAAGAAAGTTACTGAAGCAGGCTGAAAGGATTTAGCATGCAGTACACCTTGGCGTGCAATAAAACTGAGTGTGTGCTTTTGACCACTGGTGTGCTATGTGGTTTTAGTAGAGGAAGGAACATGTAGTGTGTTGTGGTGAGGTGTGTTGTGGTGTGGGGGTGGGGGTGGATGTAGTTTGTGTAGCAAACAGAAAGAGCAAGGAGGCAGAAACTCCAGGGGTTCTAGTTTGGCTCAGTCCAGCCCTACAGCACTGAGTCTCTACTCGTGTGAAGTTTCACTTCCCAATGCAAAAATGGGGACAAGCCATGCAGTCTATCCTATGGAGCTGATGTGGCAGCCAGATCAAGTAATTTGCATTAAGATGTTTGGGAAAATATCTTAATACAATCACACAAATACAAAGCATCATTCTCATGGCCATTGCTTCTTTCCTTCTATCACATTTATTTCCAGTTGTAAATGGCTTCAGGGTTGGGAAATTGTCTTATCTTTCCATTAGATGTTCCTGTTCCTTGTGTCCTCCTAAAGTTGGCCTGGGCAAAGTACTCCCAATAGGCAGATCTTAAGCTTTAGAAGAATCAGTTTTCCTCCTGGCCTTATTAAGTGCTCTACTCCCTATGATATTACCTTAGGAGTCAGGGATGTCAAACCACAGTAAGGGCAGGTGCTTTTTGAAACCTAGGAAACAGTGACTTTTCCTTATTCAGACTTGCTTTGTTCCATTTCTTGCCCCTGTGACTTTATAAGTACTATATTTTTCTGTGAAATAGATTATAGGAAGAGCTTTAATATTCAGAAAAGTAATCAGATGCCCCCCCAAGGGTGAAGCACATTATGTATATATAACTGCTGGCAATGGAAGGCACGTGTGTGGATGAGTTGGAAAGTTTGCTCCCAGTGGTTTGAGAGCAGACTGTCCACTTGCTGGCGTCTCTGGCAATGTAGGCTTCCTTGGACCAAGCATCCTATGGAAATATCATCTAACACATTTCTACTTTTATTTACTCAGGTAGTTTTCAAATGCCTACTACTGCCAGTGATTTAGGCCTTGATGTGTTTCAAAACCGATAAACATGGATCTAATTTGTTTACATAGGGTTTTCATAAAATGAGTAAGAGCCAGGCATTATCATTTTTAACCTTTTTAGTGAAGATTGAGTTATGAGCCAAGGAACTGAAGAGCTCTGCTGAAAAATAAGGGCTGGAGCAGAATTAGACTGCTTTCCATTCCCTTACTTTCCATTCTCTGGCAGCATTTTCCATGGGTATTTCAGGGCAGAGGCATGCAGTAAAAGTGACAAAACACGAGAAAGACCAAGGATAGAGGACTTTGTTTTCACTCCAGTAAGGTGGGCTAGCTAGACAGGTGTGACGCAAACTAATAGCAGGGAAGAGCAGACCCGTCTGTATTCTCCGATTATGACTTAAAACCCTACTTGAAGGAAGTCGAAGTCTAGGTGGGAGAAAGGGACATAAGAGTGTTAAGGCACTGTGCCTGGATAGAGGCTGAGAGCCCAGTGTGAGGGTCACATGGTCGCCCCCGAAAGAGTTCTGGTGGGGCAGAGAATTGGCCCCAGAGAAGATACCACAGGTCATTTGTACTTGAACTGGGCTTCCTTGGAGATGTAGATCATGGGAGTTCAGGCTCAGACAGAAGCAATGAAATAAAAGCATACTGTTTCAGTTTGTGTGTGTTGAGTGCAGGATGGTTATGGGGTGGAGATGGCAGGCAAGTCTGGAGACATTTAAAGCTGTTCCTAATTGCTCCACTTAAAAACTGCTGGTGACAGGAGCACAAGGTCTGCATTACTCATGGCCATAGGCTCACCCAGGGAAGCCCCTGTATCCCATAGTCTTGCCTGCAGAGTGTCCTTTAACATCTCTGCTTACAGACTAGAAAGATGCCCCGAATCTGGGTACCTTCAATTGTGGCACGGCAGTAGTAGTGGTATTGGGTAGGAGGCTGTGTTGGGTATCACTTTGTGTGCTGGTCAAATATTTGTGTCGATGGCAGCAGCATACACACTGCAACATGAGATCACAGTGGATGGTGGCAGGTACTTCTTCACCACTCAGCACTGATGGCCCTTACTCTGCATATGCTGAGCGATATACGTAACGGATCTTCCTCTGGGAGATGCCCCTCTTCCCGGTGGTTCATCACTTAGACAGGTTCGATTAAAAACTCCCAGAGAGTCAGACACAGACCTCCCACAGCACTTTAGAATATCCTCAGTACCTAGTGTGTGGTGGTTATACATGCAGTGGGAAAAGAAGTTTTCTACCAGCTTTTTATTTAACCAAGATGGAGCTCAACCAGGAATTGAGATGCCCATGGCAATGGGCCCTTCCAGGAGGAAGCTCATGGGACAACTGTTCATTTCCCTCAGTATCCTGGCCAAGTCTTTCTTTGCATGAGGCAGGGATTGCCCTGCAGGGCCTGGGAGACCTTTCTCATGCTATCTCACTGGTACCACAGCTCAGCAGGCCTGTGTCAAAAAACTCTGCAGTTTGGATAAAATGTGAATGACTAATGTTTTCCTCCCAGGCAGCAGGCATGGGTGAGCCTGCTGGGAAGAATTCCTTTGCTGCAGACTACTGAGGACGCCTGTCTCCAGAATTGAGCCCAGGGGAATCTTGTCTGTCTCTTAACCCCTCCCTGTTTTTATTCTTGAGGATGATGGGAGGGACTATTTGCTGAGTTTGTCCAGACTCTGAATAGTCCTTGGTCACTGAAGTGTGTAAAAACATGGCATCAACACAGGTGCTATTGTCTGAACATGTTTCTGAAGGAAAGAACAGTTATTCTGACAGTAAATGATACATTATACTATATTGGAAGGTTTTTGGTTTTGTTTTTTGCATGTGCAGTCAGTGAGTAGAATTTTTGGCAGTTGGCTCTCATTTAAATAAGTCTGTATACAGCTCACTGGTGCCTAGTAAACATCTTTAGCAGTTTTTTTTTTTCATGCAGAGTTTTGGTGTCTAAGAATCTGGACCATGGACAGGCAAGATGTGCCCGCAGGGAGGAGTATTCAGCTTACTCCCAGTTTGCTAAATCCAAGGCTCTGACAGGAAGAAGTATCAATATCTATGCAGCACCCTCCTGCAGCCAGCCTACCCACTCAGGCCTTCTCCTGACCCTGCCTCAGCATGTCTACACTACAGGCAGGGCAGGTCACATCACCTCCCTCACCCTCAGTGAGGACACTGAGGAGTGCGTGTGTATGATCACCAGCCTCTCTCTATTCGAGCCTAGGGGATGAGGGGCAACCAGCAGGAAGTCCTAATGTTCTACCAGGTAGCAACAGTGCTGCTGTGATGGAGAAGCAGGAAGAATGAGGGTGTTTGGATTTTGACTTCTGCTCTCAAAAGCCCAGTCTTCATATTTGGGACCAGATGTATCAATAGAGCTTATTCAGGAGGCGGGTGGGATGCAAGTAACTCAGGTAGGTAGATGAGTCCCGGGTCCATGATACTAAGCTGCGGTGGATAAAGGATACCCACAAGATGCCTCTCTTTGTGTCCTTTGGTGCCCTGCATGCCCTCAGATGCTACTCTGACAGCCTTTTGTTTACAGGGCAGAACTTGCTGAGCAGATCAGCTTTTCACTTATATTACTCCAAGTACATATGCCTCCTTGAGCTTTTGATAATCAATACTACAGAACCAAGAATTTGTTTTATCCTAACAACCCAGTATCAAAGCTCTAGAATCTGGGGAGAGTATGTCAAAGTTTATCTGACTTCACAATTACGTTCAAAATGGATAATTGAGATATAAGGAAAAGAATTAAAAAGCACCTTGCAAAAGAAAATACAAATTTGTGTAACAGTGTTCTAGTGGTAGGGAACTAAGGTTTCTTTTGTCTCTATTATGTGATACAAGATATATTTATTATTTTGTCCCCACAAATGATATGTGGATGATTCCACTTTATAATGAAAAGTTGAGGTTTAGAGAGGATGAACAACCTTCACAGATGGACAGCTAAAGGGTGTGGGATCTGGATTTGAAGGGTATGCGCAGGACTCTAGAGCCAGGGTGATGCCCTCAGCACTGTGGACATTTGGCTGGATGGTTCTCTGTTGCAGGGGCTGCTGTCTTTGAGAGGCCAGTTGAGTTCCCCAGGTGAGATAACCAAAAATGCCTCCTGATATTTTCAAATCTCCCCTGCAGGTAAAAACCACTTTCTTTTTAGAATTTTTACTCTGAGGTCTTTATTTATGTGACCTCACATTCAGAAGGCAATCTGGGGTGTTCTTAAGGATACTATGGATTAATTATGTTTAAGTTTTTTTTCCCATTATGAAGATTGTCAGGCATGGTGGTGCACACCCATCATCCCAGCACTCGGGAAGCTGAGGCAGGTGAATTGTTGCGAGTTCAAGACCCAGCCTTGGCTACAAAGTGAACTCAAGGCCTGCCTGAACTGTATATATAGCAAGACCCTGTCTCAGAGAGACAAAAAAAAAAAAAAAAAAAAAAAAAAAAAAAAAAAAAAAAAAAAAAAAAAAAAAAAAAAAAAGAAAAGAAAAAGGATAACAATAAAAGCCATTGTAAATCATTTAGGGAAGAAATAAAGATTGTTTATACTTTATCACCTAGAAATACCACTTTTAGCATTCAGTTCTGTTTTATTCCTCTTTTTCTATGCATTTATATGCAGGTTTTGTGTTTGTTTCTCATTGTAAAAATATGCTTTCAAAGATCATATCATAAATGCTTTTATGTGGATTTTATACTTGATATTACAGCAAGATCCTTTTCCAGTATCATAACAAATTAATGTACTTTTAGTAACCACATTATATCCTATTATATGTGTATAGCACAGTTTACTTAAGTAGTCCTCAAATGTTGGACGTTTAGAGTTTTTCCAGTTCACCCCCTTCATACACTTTGCTTTAATGAACATATGTGCACATAAACATTTGTGTAGACTCCTGATAACATTGTCTGGGCCATTTATTTTACCAAAAAGTGACTGGGTCTAGCCTTTGCATATGGAATTTTCAGCTCCATTTATTGTCAGAACGCTCTCTGTAAATGGTGAACTAATATGGTCACTTTTTCTCCTATTTGGTTCATGGGCATTTTGTCGTACTCATCTGAAAGATGAGTACTGTTTTTTAAAAGATTTTAAGTGGGCAAATGGGATATTATTTTAACTTATATTTGTTTGACTACTAATGAAACTGAACATTTCGCCATCTGTTGTATAGCTATTTACTTATCCCCTTAAATGATTGTAAACAAGATGCATATTTTCTCAACTTAATTGTGTCAAACTACTCTCAGATGTTCTACTTTGCATTTTTACATGTAAACTTAGAACTGAAGTTCTTCAAGTTTTTTTTAGCAACAGTAAAGGGAGACTTGGGGCAAGACTTGGGAATAGAGATGGAGGGATATTCGTTTGCATAAATTAGAGTACCTGAACAGAGCTACCTGGAATGTGAAGTCGAAAATGGAGGGAAGAATGGTTTGTTTATGAGACCTATGGCAAAGAGGGATCTGGTCAGGACTTCCTGTGATGGCCACCAGGTGGTACCATCGTCCCAGGATGGTTTTCTTTCTTGGCTGTGGAAGGGCTAAAGGAGGCTATTAATTAATAAATGGCCATAACCTGAGTAAAAGACTCATTTGTCCATGGGAACCCAAGTACTATTAACACACATATGACACTGACTGGTTGGGCATTTGTATTTAACCTTCCAAGAATCATGAGTTGGGATGATGCAGCTGTGTGTACATGTAGACGAGGGAAAGGGAGGTTAGGGCTTTTCAGAAAAAAATTATATAGGATAGCTTTATTGTGATATAACTTACACACTGCAGAATTCACCCAGCTTAAATATACTGTCTTATAGTTTTTAGTATAGTCACATCACAACTATCAATTTAAAAATATTTTTATTACCTCCAAAAGAAATCCTATTTTCTTAAGCCCCACCCCCACTCCCCACTCTGCAACCTTTAAACCTCCTCTCAGTCCCCTTTTCCTAGACTCTGGCTACCACTGATCTGCTTTTTGCACCTATGGATTTGCTTGATCTGGATGCTTTATATACAAGGAATCATATAATAGGTGGCCAGATGCATCAGGATAGCTAAACAGACTGAGTATTTCAGGGGATCTAGCATTTTCAGGCTATTGGGACAGAAATATCTGTTTTTAACAGTGCTGTTTCTACTTGGTGAATCATCAGAATCACTTTTAATATTTCTAAAATGAAAAATTCCTGGCCCCCAGTCTCTCCAGAAATTTAAATTTGGTAGTTCTGCACATTTAAGGCTGCTTCAAATTTTATTTTTGCAATATACTTGGTGATTCAAATGACTGCCTAGCTGTCAGCAGTGGGAGTCAAGCGGTGGAGGACAGGAAAGCTGGGTTTGAATGGAAGCATGAGAAGAAAGTGGCCTTTCCCTGCGCACCAGCTGTACCAGCTACAGCTCTAAACCCAGTGCTTCTTATGCAGGCTGCAGTGCTGGTTCATGTCAGACTGTCATCTTTGACTCAGCATAACAACAGTGCGTATTTGAAAGCTATCAAGCTCAGTGACATCAGCTTTATTTACTATTCAGTTGGCAAGTATCTCAGTGTGGTATAGCAGCAAGAATA
The DNA here is from genome assembly GCA_004363535.1 of Dasyprocta punctata. Lineage (NCBI taxonomy): Eukaryota > Metazoa > Chordata > Mammalia > Rodentia > Dasyproctidae > Dasyprocta > Dasyprocta punctata. The sequence continues at coordinate 53,818 of RJWM01010527.1, read as the reverse complement.
CTTAATTTGACGCTCACCAGACCATTCCACTGACTAATCCTTGGGGCTGTTGTGAGCATGCAGTGACAGTGAATATGAGCTATGACATTGCACAAATTGGTGTATTAGAAGCAAAGGACGAATTGAGGCTTTAAAAGAGTATCTTGTTCACTTGCCTCCCTTCACACTAAATTGAGGCCACAGGAATATCTTTGATAAAGGTCATCTGTGGGCTGTTATTAAAGCAGCTAGCAGTGGGACAGGAATCACAACGGCTGCCTCCCCTTTTCTCACTGTTTCTTACTTTACTGTCTTTGGGGATCTGGGCATCTAGATAGCTAATCACGTTCCATTTCTAGAAATGAGAAAACCCAGGCCTTATTTGTCCATAGTAACAGAGCTAATTGATTTATATTTGCTTTAGATGAATAGGAGTTAAAATAATGAAAGCTAAAGAATCCAAGTGGCATTCATATATGGCTGTTAATAACAACACAAAGCAAATTGGAGTTTGATAAGACCTAGAACTCATGCAGTTAGGAAACTCTCTTTAAGCAAGTTAATATAAACTTAAAAATACAAATCAGGACGCGGATCTTGGAAGTGGACTATGCAAAGGACAGGGCCTCATTACTTCTGATTAAGTCTATCTCTAGAAATCATAAGGAGATTGTGGTCATGTGAATTCATTTGTATAAATAACACTCATCCTGCTGAGAACCATTTAGTCACCTGATGTCACAGAATGAAAACCATTTCATCAACAAATTTGTACTGAGAACATGTTTTGTATAAGGAATACAAAGGAAAGCAAGGGTTCTGAAAGCTGCATCTAACTCAGGAGAATGAGGCAGAAACTTAGGAAAGTAATGACGGAGGCCAGCCTTCCTTGACTCTTGTCTGGGGATTGCTAAGGGAGTGCAGACTCTGTTTGTGTCTCCAGTTTTGGTCTCAGAGAATCTGCCCCTCATTGGTATTTTTCCTTTGCCTATCTAACAGGGAGGTGGATATGACATAGGTAAAACTCTTTTGGGGTTTTGAAGAAAAACTTTTCAAGATTTACATGACATTTTTGTGATTGTATTGAATAAAATCCTTTAAGTTTCAAATCATTGCCTTAAGATGAATGAAAAGTGTGTTAATATATCAGGGTCACTTTTCCCGAAAGAGTATCTACTGCTACTAAAACAATTAGAAAAACATGGGTTTTCTGAATAATCTATGTCTATTGTGGAGAAAGTTATTTCCATTTTGGTAAAATGACATCTAAGCCTAGTTTCTTCCACTGTCTGAAAGATATGATATGGAGATAGAGATAAATCTAGGTTCCAAAGAGGAACTGGTTTGAAAGGGCTCTTGTTATGTTTGCTATATTTCATTTTTTATTGTTACATTTAGATTTATTGAATTCCTATGGAGGAGAGTCAAAGATGTGAAGTCGTAAGTCCCTTCAGATAAAACCAAGCACTGTTCTCCTTAAACCAGAATATCTCTTTCCATTACTGGGAAATATGAGCAAGTTCTCTTTGTATCATCCTAGACTTACTGTTTTTTGTGGCAGTTTTACTGTCACTCAAAAATGAGCCTTCTGAAACCTTAAAGCACCTAGGGGCATTAAAACCCTATGGCGTTTACTGCGCCCCCTTGAAGTGCAGGGCAGAGGGTCCAGACCCACAGTTGGAGGAGTGTTATTTCTGATGCCATAACCAATCCCATCACTTGGGTGTCCCGCCCTGTTTTGAATCATGGAGTTCAAAGATCCTCAAAAGCTCTTCTCCAGTAATTTAAAAACTCTTAACAAATCAATCCTAAGAAAAAATAAACAAATATGCAGAACAGCAGTAGAGTATTTAGGGCATGGTTTTAATTAAAAATTTTAAGTTTTCTTTTTCAAAATCCTGTATCTATTAAATACAAATTCATTAAATATGAAGAAACAGACTTCTAGCAGGAAAGTAATAAAGGCCATTACCATTAGAAATTTTGAATCTTCTAAAAAAATAAATTGGTTTTTTTTTATTTTAAGGAGAAAAAACAATAAAAACAGTGATACAGAATTTCAAAACAAGATAATAGGAGATTAACTATCATTAATATACTGTGTATTGTTATCTTCAAAGTACTTGCTGAGATTGCAAGATACAGGCATGAAAATTGATCAAACAAAATAGGCACAAATCATTCTTTTCAATGAACTAATACAAATTAGTAGTGTAATTATCTTAGCTATCTTTTCCCTTCCTTCTTTTCTCCTTTCCTTCATCCCAGTTGTTCTTTCCTTTTGAGCAGTTTCTTCCCCTTTCACAGTATCTATTGTACATTTTGGACCTTATTTACTCTTTCAGTTTCTTACACTAGGGAGATGTCTTAGTTACTTTTCTCTCTTAGCTGAGACAAAACACCTGATGCCCAAAATTAGGGAAGGAAAGGTTTATTTCTTGCAGTTCTTGGAGGTTTCAGTCCATATTCAGTTGGCTCTAAGTCAGAGTGGCGTGGCAGGGCAGCCATTCATGGCAGCCTCAAAACAGCCTGGCGCTAACCAACTAGAGAGTGGGAAAACGCGCCTTCTCCTCGCCCTTAAAGTGTATGTCGGCTCCACCTCTGGGTGGGTGCCACACTCACACCACCAAACCCAGTGCGAGACAGCAAACTGATCACGAGCGCTAGACTCAGCCACATCCATGCCATGATTATGTGAGTCTTGGCAGGGCCATAGGAATATAAACTATAACAGCAGATAATAAGATGTTTACATATGTGAGTCTGATTTATTTCACGTGTGAGTATGGTCTCAACTTGTATCCATATACCTATAAAAGCCTTGAGATTATCTTTCTTTATAGCTGAGTAGTACTTCATTGTATAGAAATACCATGTCTTTTTATTCACTCCTCAGTCTATGGGCATTTGTGTTGTTCCCAAGATTTAATTATTATAAATTGTTCTGCTATAAACATGGGTGAACATATATCACTGTGGTATGATGTCTTTAATTCTTCTGGGAAAATACCCAGAAGAGGAATAGCTGGGGCGAATGGGAACTCTAATCCTAGTTTTTTTTAGGAATCTCCATGCTGATTTCCACAGTGATTGTACCAGTCTATACTCCCATCAACAGCGGAGAAGAGTTCCTCTTTTCCCCACAGCCCTGCCAACATTTGTTATTAGTTGATTTCTCGATAATAGCCATTCTTTCTGGGGTGAGATGGAATCTCAGTGTTGTTTTAACTTTCATTTCTCAAATGATCAATGATGTTGAACATTTCTTCATATATTTATTTGCCACTTGTATTTCTTCATCTGAGATGTGTGTGTTCATCTCAGATGCCCATTTTTGGATTGGGTCTTTGAATTTGGGGGCCTGAATTTTTTCAATTCTTTATATATTCTAGATAGAAGTCCTTTGTCTGAAGGACAGTTGGCTAAAATTTTTTCATAATCTGTAGGTTTTCTTTTCACTTTGTTGGTGATTTCTTTTGATGTGCAAAAACTTTTTAATAAGTTGAGATCCCAGTCATTGATTCTTTTAAGTACTTCCCATGCAATGTGGATTTTGTTCTTGAACTCTCTGCCTACCCCTATGTCTTCAAGATTTATATATATATATATATATATATATATATATATATATAACAAAAAACAATGTATAGGACATTAGAAAAAACATCAACAAGAAACACAAATGTTATAAATGCTATATTATTTTCAAAAGAACAATTCACAGTAAAAATGAAATCTGAAAATGACCCTGTGAAAACTTTTCAATCAAAGTTCTTTTTCTTTAACTATCTTAACTAGTTTTTTATATGCATACATAGATTTTCTTTCAGTTTGTCACACAAGTGCAACAATATGATGGCTACATATGTGTGACCTATTTAGTTCACTGATAAGTATATTTCCAAGGTGCATCCATTTAAGTATGAAAGTATCTAGTTTATTGTTCTTTATAGCTAAGTATTATTCCATTATATAGAAATGCCACATCTTTTTTGTCCATTCCTCAGTCAAGGGGCATTTAGGTTGTTTCCAAGATCTGACTATTATGAACTGTGCAGCTATAAACGTAGGTGTGATATGATGTTTTTAGTTCTTTTGGGAAGATGCCCAGAAGGGGAATAGCTGGGACAAATAGGACCTCCAATGCTAGCTTTTTGAAGAATCTCCACAATGACTTCCACAGTGGTCGCACCAGTCTGCATTCCCACCAACAGTGAAGAAAGATTCCTTTTTCCCCACAGCCCCTCCAGCATTTGTTATTGGTTGACTTCTTAATACTAGCCATTCTTTCTGGGGTGAGGTGGAATCTTAGTGTTGTTTTTATTTGCATCTCTTGAATGACCAGTGCTGTTGAACATTTTTTCACGTATATATTTGCTGTTTGTACTTCATCTGAGAAGTGTGTGTTCATCTCAGATGCCCATTTTTAGATTGGGTCTTTAAATCTTGGAGGACTGATTTTTTTAAAGTTCTTTCTGAGGCATATCCCAGAGGGAGCCTTTGCTGATTTTCTCTTTGTCAGCACTATCCTGCACCTTATTGTCATGAACTTTGTTGGCTGAATTTTTCCCATTTTTAATGAGAAGACTGAAAAACGGTTCACTTTTTAATGTCCCCTGGATACAGTTTCTTCAGATGGCAGCTTGTCAGACACATGGATGCTTTAGATTTGTACTCACTACCAACCCTGCTTTGGAGTGCAGGTGGAGGGCCCAGAGAAGTTCTCTCACCAGCTTTGTGATGAATATTTGTTAACATGACATTTGCCTTTCATTGTTACCATTTACCCTCTGAATTAAAACACTTCATGCCATTCTTCCCTAAAACAAAACAAAACAAACAAACAAACAAACAAAAAACATTTCTGATAGTAATCCTTTATCTGAGGGACAGCTGGCAAACATTTTCTCCCACATTGTGAGTTGTCTCTTCAGTCTGTTGGTGGTTTCTCTTGCTGTACAAAAGCTTTTCAATAGGATGAGATCCCATTTGTTGATTCTTTGCAACAGTTCCTGTGCAATCTGGCTTTTGTTCAAAAAGTCTTTGCCTACACCAATGTCTTCAAGAGTTTTATCTACTCTCTCTTCTAGTAGATTTAATGTTTCTGTTTTAATGTTGAGATCTTTAATCCATTCAGATTTTAACTTAGTACATGATGAAAGATATGGGTCCAGTCTTAATCTTTGGCATGTGGAAAGCCAGTTTTTCCAACATCATTTATTAAAGAGGCTATCTTTCTTCCAATGATTGTGTTTGGCACCTTCATCAAAGATAGGGTAGCTTAGTGTGTCTACAGTTGTTTCTGCATCTTCTAATCTATTCCATTGACCTTCAGGTCTGTTTTTTTGTCAGTACCACACTGTTTTTATCACAGTAGCTTTATAGTATAATTTCAGGTCAGGAATTGTGATGCCCCTTGTTTTGTCTTTGTTGCCCAGGATTACCTTTGCTATTCTAGGCCTCTTATGGTTCCAGATGAATTTTAGGTTTGTTTTCTATAATTCTGTGAGGTATGCTATTGGAATTTTGATTGGGATTGCATTGAATCTGAATAACAATTTTGGAAGTTGACCATTTTCACTATATTGATTCTTCCTACCCAACAGCATGGACTATCTCTCCATTTTCTACTATCCTCTTCAATCTTCTTTTTCAGAGTGTTACAGTTTTCAGTATAGAGGTCTTTTACATCTTTCATTAGATTGATTCCTAAATATTTCATTTTTTTGGCTGCTATTATAAAATGTATTGTTTCCCTTATTTCTGTCTCAGTGAGATTGTTATTCATGTACAAGAACAAGATTTCTACCTACTTTGTCTTCTAGTAGATTTAGTATTTCTGTTTTAATATTTAGATCTTTGATCCATTTTGATTTTAGTTTAGTGCATGGTGATAGACATGGGTCTAATTTTAGTCTTTGGCATGTGGAAAGACAGTTTTTCCAGCACCATTTATTAAAGAGGCTATCATTCTTCCAGTGAACATGTTTGGCCCCTTTGTCAAAGATAAGGTAGCTGAATGTCTTTGTAGTTGTGTCTAGATCTTTTAATCTGTTCCACTGATCCTCAGGTCTGGGTTTTTTGGTGTTTTTTCTTTCTTTCTTTCTTTCTTTCTTTTTTTTTTTTTTTTTTGGCCACAACCATGCTTAAATTGGTCTTCTTTTTCCCAAGTTTTACTTCTTGTCACCACAAGGAAATTAAATCATAGGTACAGTTTTGGAATGCTGAACATGAAGTGCATAGGAATACATATTATAACATGTGAATGCATGCTGTGTTTATCTCCCTGTGGAACAGTGAACCTGCTGCAGTTATGGAGCTCCTAGTTAAGAGAATGGAGAAGAAACTCATGGCAGAGGATTGGGACCCTCTGGGTGCTCGGCTTCTGTAGTTACCTTGTGACTATCCAGTTTGACAGACATTCAGGCCCACTTACCACCTCTCCTTTTCAGCTGGCCTTTGGACTTGAAACCAAAGGGAATGGAAGAAACATTTATTAAGTGCTGTGCTTATACCATTTAATCTTCTCCATGAAGTATTGTTATTGTGCCTGCTTTAAAGAACCTTGTTTCTGGGGCAGAGATCACCTCCACTATTAGGGTCCTTGTGTTGGTGTCATCTGCTAGCTCACCCTTGCATTGCTGTCCTTTTTCCTCAGCCTCTGCAAATCATTATTTTTGTTGGAAGCTACTTCCTTGGGTGGTTAATCACCAATTATGAACTTCTTTATGTTCACTTGGCTCAAGGTTGGCCTCTGATATCCTGCTTACCTTGACTTCTGCCTGCCTCTGAGGACCATCACTGCTGTTGCCAATTCCTCACCTGAGCATTGGACGTGCTCTGCTCGTCTCTTTAGCTAGTAAACCAGGGGGTCTGGAATTGCTGTTCAGGAAGTCACTGCTTTAAAATCATTATCTCACAATGATATATCACAATATGTGCTATTCTGCTCCCATATAACATAATTTATGTTTCCTGGTGCAAATATATTATACAGGAGCAGAGGATCACATGTTAACTAGTACTCATTATCATGTTAGTAGACAACCCTACCCAAAAGAATGTGATCCAGGACTTGCCATGTCATTGAGAACAGAGGGCTGTGGATAGAGGATGCTATCAGTTAAATGCAATTACAGGAAGGGAGTTAGAGATGCATTCAGGGGCTTTAAATAATCCAAGTTAGTATGGCTGCCTGTGGAACCAGACACTGTTATATATGACTTTTCCCCCAGTTTTGTCTATGTCCTCACCTAATCCTAACCTTCACCACAATTTTGTTTCCCATTAGTTTGTCAATGATGACTAATATTTCTAAAGTTAAGCACTACTCTGACTCCAAGCTGGCTCATATAACTTCAGCAAGAATCATAGTTTTTAAAGGACCAAAAATGGACATTCACCCCAATATAAGATGTACTTGGCCTCTAAAAATTGACAAGTTAAGAATTCATTTCAGGCAACAGAAGTTACATGAGGGAGCTGAGAGTACTTTTGCAGGTCATCTATTCAAAATGGATGTTTTCAGGACCTACCAAATTTATAGCTATCTTAAGAATGTGTCATTTCCAAATCATTGTAGTTTATTCTTTGGGTTTTGTGTGCATTTATTGGGAAGGGGTGGGACTTGGGGTGGCAGGAAAATTAATTGAATTCATAGACTAAAATGTGAACTTTTGCAAATGAGTAAACAGCCAAAGCAAACACACTTTGGAAAAAAATACCCATTTTCTTCTTTTGAAAAGCAAGCAGTGCCTAAGCAGAATACCTTAAAAGTGAACTAAAAAGCTTTTCTAAAATAAACAACTTGGCTTGTGATCCTAAATTGGGACCACATGTAAATGTGAAAGCTACAAGTGCAGTACAGTGAGACTGCATTTCTGCCTTCACGCTTTGCGTGCCTTTGAGTAGATGATGATCACATTGCCCTTGGTCCCCCAAAGAGCCTGAAGTTTCTTCAATCTAGCATGAGGGAGAAAGGCAGAAGTGACAAGGAATGAAAACAAATGGCTTTCAAGGGAAAGCACCTGAACCAGGAGTCTCGTTTTGCCTGCCTGCCGAGGTTCAGAACAATGCTGGTGATGGTAATTTGCCCTTGGGACACTTGTCTTCACTTTTCTGTGAAGGCCCAGGCTCAAACCCAGAGCATAAGGATCCCACTAGCAAACTGCCTAGGCCAGGCCTGCCCTGAGGCGAATCGATGAACCAGCCAACTCAGCATAGATCGAATCATGCCTTTGTTTTTCTCAATTGCCAAGTGCTGTGTGCTTTGGGGTCACAAGTCATGAGTTTACAGAATGTGGAGATTGCAACATAAGGCCTCACAATTCTAAACCGCTTACGAGAATAGGGAGGAGGAAAAAGAAGGTGATGATATCCATGTTGAGAATAAAGGATTGGGGTTCATTTTCTCATCATAGGAGATATACTCATCTTGTCTCATGAGTTCATGGTCTTTCCCACCCAACTGGCACTTACATCAGATATGATTTATGTGAACATATTTTGTGCCCTGTAACTGGAAGATGAACTCCTTGAGAGATAATGCCACATGGTAGAGTAGAGGAGGCCATCCCCCTGCCACGCAAATGAGTAAAATGAACTCAAGTATTCATTTAATTACTTGGTTTTAAATTGATAATGAGGCGCTGACATTAGCAGAAAGTTCAACTGTCTTGTGTTGCAGTTGTTCAAGACCCCAACTATAAGGCTGTGATCTTCAGAATGAAAATTATGTAATATCATTAATTTGGGCTCTATGAATCGTTGCTAAGAAATAATGACTGGGAAGAGGGATTGAAGGAAGGGGAAGAGAATAGGAAAACCAAGAGGAATCAAGATATATCATGTACAGGTACAAATTCCCTATGATGAATGTGATTATTATGCATATGGTACTTATGAACTTAATAATTTAAAAAAAAAGAAATAATGACTGGACTGTAAAAGCAGCTAACATTTATTGAGTGCTTAGTACCTACCAGGCACAGATGCAAGCATTTTCTGTACAGTATCTGATTTGTTTCTCCCATAAGGATAACATCCTCAGATTAAAAGGGAAGAAACTGAGATTCAACAAGACTGGTAGGTTATCAGAATCATGTAGTGTGGCAGAAGCGGGCTTGAAACCAAGGCCCGAGTAGGAAGAAGCCATAACAGATTCTTTTGTGCAAAGTGAGCTCTTTCATCTGTGGGTCCTCAGCAGATGAAAATAATTGCTTTTCGTAAATTTTTGAATTGTAGGACTCTCATTTCTCAACAGGTAGAAAGGCAAGAAAAAATCTTAATATGAAGAGTTGACTTTGAAGGATAGACATGTACAGAAATCACTCAGCTCTTTTTATTTCTTCCTGTTGGCCCATTTGAGTCACATGGTTATGGGAAGCTGAAATCTGGATATTAAACATCTAAATTTTTAATCCCACCCTTACAGTGACCACTGCTTTCAGGCTTTTCCTCCATTGATAGGGCTAATGTGTTTGTCCAGCCTTCTCTCCCAGCTTCAGTCTTTGCTTCAGTGGGGGCAGTAACGCGGATAACACAGCTTGCTTGCTACACTGAGGAAACACTAAGACACAGGTTGTTCAGACACTGACTGACAAGGCCTCTGATCATGGAGACGCGATTGCGGTTTTTCTGAATGTGTTATTTACCTCAAGTCATGGAAAAAGTCAAACTTTCAGGGCCGGAGAGACCTTCCTCAGTCACTCCTTCATGGATCCTGGGACCTGGACCCCTCTGCATGGCCCCGAGTCCTCCAGTGCTGGCTGTGTCCTGTGTCCTCCCTTACCCCATGGCTGCCGTGTGGCCTCTAGAATGAGAGGTCAGATGCTTTGCCCACCCCACTTTCCTTTGCCCTCTTCCTAGCTGCGGGCTGGGGCACCTTTCTGCCTCTCCACTTTCTTTCCTTGTTGTTCAGGTGTCATCTCCCTTGCTCATTAGCTCTGTCTGCTGGGTCTGAAAGAAAGAACCAAGAGGGACAAGGCATTCCTTGGGATAACCTATCTGACTGCTCCCGCCTCACAGATCACTAACAAAAGAAAAACTGGCTGTCACCTTACAAACGATGTGCGGATAGTTGCTGCAGGAGCAGGGACAGGACTGCAGTGTATTTTTAAAGACTGCTATTTGTGGTAAAATAAGTGCGCACTGCTGGATCCATTCCTGCCTGCTGAATGGCTGGCATTGAGGAGCATGTACCCGCTCCCTGCCAGACTCCCCTCACGGACTCCCATTTTATGGGGTGGGTGGCTGGCTCCTTGGCACCAGACTGCCCCACCACAATCCTCCTTTATTGCCCAGGTCTGATGCCCAGTTGCATGACTCCATGGACAGCCTCAGCATGGGGTGAGGGCACCGATGAGACTCTACTGGCGGCGAGCATGTCAGGCTGTTACCAAGTTGTGAGGCACAGTCTGCAGGGCAGGGGCTCTGTCTGGAAGCACGAAGCCTCTTGGCACGAGGCAGCACGCTGACACTGAGGAGCCCTGCTAGCACGGGCCGCAGCTGGCTCGCATCTCCAAGTCTCTATGTGGGTACCTGACTCTGCAGAGGATGTGGAACCCCTGGTCACTAACACTTTAGGTCCTTGGAAGGAGCTAGAAAGAACAGAGAGCCCCCTACTATCCTGCCAGCGAGTCTACCAGTGGGACCACTGGAACTTGAGCTAGCAGTTTTGGAAAGATGAGAAGTCCTACAGAGGGTATGGACAGGCTGCCTATGGACCCTGGGGGGCTCTCTTGGTGCCATTTGGAACCCCAGACTCCAACATACCACCGCCTTGCTGAGTGACTCTAGGCAAGTGATCATCTCTAGGTCTTACTTTCTAACTTACAGTTACAAGTGGCAATTCTTGTCCCACTGACTTCACTAGAACATTTTAAATGAGAATAGAAAAGTACTTTAAAACTACTGGAGCCATAACATTACCGAAAAAAGGGATGAGAGGTGGTCCAGGCCCCATTTATATTCCTTATTTCTGGTCAACCTGGACTTCCATCAAAACTGTCCCCTCCAGCCCAGCCAGGAGGGGCTTGCCTGTGACGGTGGTTTGCCATCAGCTCTGTGAAGGACAACGCTTGTACCAGAGAACTTACCTGCATAGGATACATTTATTTCCAATTCCCACAGGATGGGTGTGAATGAGAAATAGAGCCACAAGATGCTTTCCTTGCGACATGGGAGGGCTACCTCTCTTATCCAAGTAAGGCTTAAGTTAAAAGGCTGCCACTGTGGCCATGGGTTCCTGATCTAAAACCTCAAGTAACTTTTAAAAAGTGACCACACCAGCTGATGCAAACTCCATGAAAGCAGAGGGTGCTCTCAGAGAAACTTAGTCTTGTTTTATATATGGTTTTAATAAACTTGGCTCTTATTTTTTTAGTCCCTGGTTACTGAAAGCACAGTCCATGGACCAGTAGCATCAGCATCACCTGAATCCGTTAGCTACAAAGAAGCTCAAGCTTCACTCTTCATTTACTGAGTCAAAATCTGCGTTTTATAAGATTCATGTGTTTGTGGTAAAGCAAATCAAAGGAGAAGATTTACAGGGCCTAGGCCCATGGGGTGAACCTATGGCACATGTGTTATTTTCCTTTTAAGACAGAAGATGTTAATGTATGATTTGTTTTTCTAAACTAGTGCCTCAGCATTCAGGCTTAGTTGCAGTGCTGGCACTTGGTGATAAGTGGGTTTTGGGTTGCAGTTTGGGTCTCCTCTCTGAAAGACGCCGTCACTGGCCTAAGCCCTCTCTATATAATGTGTATTATCATGAAAAGGGTGTGGTATCACTCGGATTAATGGCTTCTAAGGAGGAAAGAGACATAGCAACTCTGGGAGACTGAAGCAGGAGAATGCGAGTTTAAGCCTAGCCTGGGCAGTTTAGTGAGACCCTGTCTCAAAGTAAAAAACAGCTGAGAATGTAGCTCAGTGTGAGGGCCTGGGTTCCATCCCCAGTACTGCAAAAATAAAAACAAAAACAAAAACAAAAATCCCACACCAGCATGCACCGTTAATATAGTTTCACTGCTGATTACCTGTAATACTCAGTGCATGTCACTGATATTCCAGATGTTAATCTCAGTTTCAAGAAGAGGCAAAGTCATGTTCCCACACTGCTGTTTAAAGTATTTACATAAAATTCCTGGTGAAGTTTTTCTTTTTAAAATCATTAAATATCAATCTTAAAAGGAATAAATTTCTATCAACTGGATACTCTGTGAAAGATCATATTTTACAGGGGTGAAATACAGTAACTGGAAAGCTCACTTCAGATTTTGCATTAAATTAAGGCGCATCAAATTACAGCAAGATAAAGTGTGATACCAGAGAGATATTCCAAGGGGCAAATGAAAACTCAACCAGTACACTGGAAAATTCATGATTGTTCAGAGCTAGAAACAGTGTTGGGGGCCGAGTGGTATTCAATTTTCATATTTTTTATTTGCTAGATACTGACAACTAATAAGAATCACTGCAGTGGGAAAGTGGATTTGAAACTGAAAGGTCTTCCTTAACGAGACACAGTCATGCCCTGATCTTTACACTTCAGTGATGGGAGTGCTGGACTCCGGCTGGTGAGCTCAGGAGTACTGCCAGGAGCTGTGCTGAGAACAGACACATCCACTGGTGCCAAAGAGAGAGTTGAGGTCAATCTGTTAGCCAAGACTAAAGAGAGACTGAAACCAGCATGATTGACTGGCCATCTGAATGGCCAAGCTAAAAGGCATATGAAAGAGATGGAGTACAGGCCCCAAACAGGGGATGGGAATATGTACAGAAGACAGCTGGGACATTGTTGGGACCTGGGAAGAATTTTATGGAAGGCTGTTGCACAGGCCAAAAGGGAGATTTAAATTAGACGTGGTGACACATGTCTGTAATACCAGCACCCTGGGAAACTGAGGCAGGGGGATCCCAAGTTCAAGCCTAGAGACCTAGTAAGAGCCTATCTCAAAATAAAAATTGAGAAAGAAAGCTCAGTGCAAAGGCTTTATGTTCCATCTCCATAACTCAAAAAAAAAAAAAAAAACAAAAGATTTAATGACTCTAACCCAGATTAAACTCAAAATATCCTTTTGTTTTTCTTGCCCCACCCCCACTGCCCCTGAACATTATAACTAAGAACAACTTTTTTTTTTGCCATAAGAACACAATGGTAATCTATCAATTAAACAGTATCTAAAGTTGAGAAACAAACCGCAATGTGGCATCACTTTTATCACATAAAGCTTATGTAAACATAACCAGGCTTAAAGCTCACTTGATGAGAATGAATCTTTTCCCTTTACTTTAGAGATATTTGTAAAGTGAGATGGCTATGGAGAGTGAGTGAGTGTTGGAGGTACTGGAAACAGAGAAATTAAGCATCATCACAGGATGGAAGTAATTCCCTGAAAAATTTTCAAAGCCGCAAATAAAAGACCCTATCTTTACCAGTAGTGGTAACTTCTCAACTCGTCAGGCCTCTAGACTTTGGGGACATCATAGACTTTTGACAGGTTTCTCTGTATACATTGCTAGAATTGTCCATTTCTTCTAATTCTGTGGTCACTCTAGTCCCAATCTTTGTCATTTCATACTGGAGTTTCTTTCTTTCTTTCTTTTTTTTTTTTTTTGGCACCAGGGATCAAACTCACAACCTTGCGCCTGCCAGGCAGGCCCTTAAGCCACTGAGCCAAACTCCCGGCCTTGGTTTTTTGAGGCAGGGCAGCACTATGTAGGTCAGTGCCAGCCTTGTGCTCACGTTGTAGCCCAAGCTGGCTTCAAACTCACAACACTTCGCTTACCTCAGCCTCCCGAGTGCTGGGATTAAGGGTGTACACCACCATGCCTGGCTCCATGCTTGAGCTTCAATAAGAGTCTTGGAGCTAGCCTTAACTTCCTTCCAACCTTCCTGAATGGTGGTGTGTTGCCTACATCACCATCTATTGTCTATACCACAATGAACTCCATGAGAAGGTAGATCTTATTATGCACCACTGCTTGTTGCATTAGTCTTGAATAAGCTACTAGAGAGCAAGAACAAGTCTGTCATATTTTTGTTTTCTGTAGCATCCAGCAAAATCATTGATGTGTTACTTCCCACAGGAAGTCTTCCATACTCTACACGTGGGCTCAATTTTTCTCTTCTTCACAACTGTGGCATTTTGCTGTATCTCAGTTATATGACAAAGTGTATTACAACTGGCTGGATTATAAGCCGGTTTCTTTTTTTATCCTTATATACTGTAAACTCTATGAAAGCAAGGCACACGTAATATGGTTTATCATTAGCCTCTAGTGTTTGGTCCAAGTATTGATGTATAGATTGTGCTCAATGAATAATTTTTAAATTGATTGAATAATAATTTTAAAACATGTTTTGGTTTTTTACTGCAGGAGACAGATATGAATAGACCAACTATATATCACCCATAGTAGTATCATAACATTTTGGTTGATTTAACTTCAGATACAATAGATCAATATAATCTAAACATGGTAATGAACCAGATAACTAGCATTTGGTTGGATATGCAACTGTATATTTCAAATTATTTTCTATATGTTTAGTTGTCTATAAAATTTCAGCTTCCAAAGTACAAAGGAGAGCATTTCTTACTTCTACATCTCTCCAAAAATTCCTACCTTAGTAAATGTGTCTTGATTTGCTGTCATCAAATGTAGTTTGAAAAGAACTTGTGTTCTAATATATCTACCTGGTTCTGAACATCTGTTCCTTCCTAACAAATGCTGCATTCATTTTAATGGCACTGGCGCACAGAGGTAAACAGAGCCTTGGCAGGCCTTCCATAAGGGAAGCTGTGTTTGCTTCCTTCATTAATTACTAATGGAGCATTAAGACGTGTATTCCCCCTTGAGCCAAGTTGGATAATTCCTGGCACTTAGTATTAGGGTGCTTTCAAAAGTTGAGATGTGTATTGACACACTGGAGATCATGCCCTCTAGCAAGCACAGTGGCGGCTGTAATGCCAAGGTTATACAAAGCTTCACATACATCAATTCCAAGGGAACTGTTGTAGCACTTCAAGTTTTGCCACTTTTGGTTAATATAGAGTAGTAAATATGTGTCCATAGGGTACCTCTGAAAGCAGCTACCACAAACCATCAAAAAGACATAAAAAGTTTAAAAATAAATGACAAATCAGTACAATGAGAGTAGCCAGCTAATAAAAGAAATGTGAATGAAAACATGACCTATGAATTTGATATCTTTATTAGCCAATTATAATTAAAATGAAAAATTTATATCTTTGGACATATCAACTTACATGACATCAAAGTGATAAAGTAAAAAGGGAAAGAAATATGAGACTAACAGATACTGGTAGTAGATTTTAACACATAACCATTGAATTATGATAAAATATGCATAAGGACAAAAGAATACAATCAACAATGTTGACTAGTTGGTTATATTTAGACATTTACTGATTACATAAAATACTTTCAATATTTACATGAAAAACAAAAAATTAGCCATAGTCTATAAAGAAAATGCCAATTTTGAATACAGAAATTTTGCAGGCTACTCTCATCATAAAGCAATGAAATAAAATAGAAATATAAACAAAACAGAAACCCTAGCCACCTGGTGGTGTCTGAATTTGAAGGCCAGAGGAGGAAAGGCAAGATTTTTTTTTCACATTTTAACTTTAATCATAATACATAGAAAGAGTGGTACAAAGTCATTTCAAAGAGACAATGTGATTCATAGGACATTGAAGTCTAGTCATGATCTTACTAAATATATTTACACTCCCCAGAAAAAGTGTCAATCTGTAAGGGAACTGGTTCAACCAAAAATACACAAACAAGTACCCATTCTTACCCAGGGAAAAGGGAGCCTCATCTGGCTGAACTTGGACAATCTGGCCAATGGCCAAGGTCTTTCTGAGAAAGTGAAAGCATGGTGTTATATTCACTGGCTTTAGTTCTAATTTCATGCATCCCAAGTCGCCTTCTGATTCTGAGTTGGCCTCACCTATGTACACCTGTGTAGAAGGCAACTGCTTCTTAAGATAGCTCTGTTCATGGAGCTGCTGTGTTCCAATGGCATTGATAAACATGGATTCCTCACAAAATGTGCTCTCCTCTGCTGCTAGAAAAGAAAGCTTCCTAAGTCTTATGAAATGTTAAAGCTATACAAAGTGAAAAGGGTAGAAATTGGCATGTACTTTTTATATATAGTAAAACAAATCATGTGAGGTTGAGCTGTTCATACTCAGTTCTGTGTCCTGGTTCTCTGAGAAAAGTTTGGTGTGTGTCTTGTTCCTTTTCTTTCATTGCTGGGACAAAATACCTGACACCCAAGATGAAGGAAGGAAAGATTTATTTAGCTTATTTATTTTTGGAGGTTTCAGTTCATACTCAGCTGGCTCCAAGGCAGGGTGGCATGGCTAAGGGTTAGCCATTCGTGGCAGCCACAAGTAACAAAAGTGAAAAGGGCAAAAGGGACAAAATGGGAAGAGGACGCCTCCTTTCCTCCCCTGTATTATAATCCAGCTACCCACCCTTGGGCAGGTGCAACACTCACACTGCCAATCCCAGCATTGGACAATGAACCAATCACAGATGCTAGATTTATCCTCCTCCGTGACTGCATGAGGCTGGTGGGACATTTAAACACAAACCATAACAGTGTGTATGAGGCTCTTGGACATTTGTTGGAGGCATGAGATAACGAGAAAAGACAGAATTACTTAACAAATGCTGGTGGGATAGTAGGTTAACTGTTTTCCATACATCAAAATAAATAACATGGATTAAAGAGTTAATTTAAAAAATAGAAAAACTAAAAGAAATGCTCAAATGTTGATAGTACCTCTGAAGAGACAATTTTGTAAGTTTAAGACAAGATGAAATCACAAGAGAAAAAAGCAATCTGACTATACCAATATTAAAAACTTATGTTAGCAAAATAGTATAATAACCACTAGGATTAAAAGTCAGGACAACATGGGAAATAGTTGCAGAAAATGTGAAGCCAAATCCCTGATATTTTTATTATGTGAAATGCTTGTACAAATTGATAAGAGAAACATCATAATTCCAAAGGCATAAACAGACAAGTCATAAAGAAGTAATTAAATCTAGTAAGTAAACATACGGGAAAAATATTTGACTGAGCTGGTAATCAAAGACATTCAAAGCAGTAATTTTCTGAAATCACTGTTTTATTAAATTTTTCTAAATTTAAGTTAGCAAAAAAAAAAATACAATTTTATATTTATAAAACCCAGTGCTGGTGAGGATGTTGTAAAAATAGTGTTCTCATATTTTGTTGGTGATATTTTATAAATTAGTACCTCCTTTTTGGAAAACATTTGGCAGTATAATATCATGAGCCATAAAAATGTTTATGGCTTTTGACCCAGTAATTTGACTTCTGGGAATTTATCCTGAGAAAGATTAATCCAAAATATGGAAGAAATTAAAGGCCTAAAATAAACTGGGAAACACTAACTGCTTCACAAGAGAGGAATAGTTAATATGTCGTGCTCGAGCAATTGGATAAAAAGTACAGCCATTAGCAGTTTACAGACACGGACAACTGCAGACAAATAGGAAGATTCTTGTGCTTTAATATAAAATGTAAAAACAATAAAGATCTGTGCATGAAAAGATACATAGCAGAGAAAATTGTATGAAATACATCAAATTTTAAGTGACTGAGCTAATGATCTCTCTCTCTCTCTCTCTCTCTCTCTCTCTCTCTCTCTCTCTCTCTGTCTCTCTCTGTCTCTTTCATTTTGCAGTATTGGGGTTGAACCCAGGGGTGTTCAACATCACCAGATCTCTTTAGTTTCTATTCTGAGATAGGTTCTTAATAAATTGCCCAAGCTGGCTTTGAACTTTTGATCCTCCTGCTTCAGGCATCCAAGTAGCTAGGATTACAGTTGTCTGCCAAAGTGCTTGACTCCTTGCCATTGTTTTCATGATGTTCTTTCAGTCAGTTATACTTTGATTGCTATTGCCTCCCTATCTGTCCCCATCCTCCTCCCATCTCCACTCCCAGCTTCCAGCATCCCACCCTCATCTGTGTCAGTGCCATCCAAAATGCCAATCAGCCAAGAAGCCCTTCCATCCCACCAGCCAAATTACATCCTTCCTGTTCCATGCCCCTGGAATGTTAAAACTGTCTTAACATTTCTGTTATGGCATGGACACAGTCTGCCTTGTGTGTAAATGGCATAGACACAGAATGTGTCTGTTTCTGTTGCTGAATTTCTAAACCCTCAGAGGGCAGGGAACTGTTTCATTCATTTTTCTGTCCCCACGGTATGGAGCACAGTACTTTGCCTGTGCGGTGTGAGTGCTGGACTGAATACGAGTTAAATGAATTTAACCACACTCCAGTGAATGTACTTTTGATTTCCTGGCAGGTGGAGCTCATGAAGGTCTGCAGCACTTGGGTCCTTTTGGCAACATTCCCAACATTGTGGCAGAGTTGACTGGCGACAACATTCCTAAGGACTTCAGTGAGGATCAGGGTTACCCTGACCCTCCAAATCCCTGTCCAGTTGGAAAAACAGGTAATGGACATGCCTTTGAATCATCATGGACAGTAGAGGCTTTGGGAGGAAATTGGAAATTGTAACATGGACTACAATACAGGCTCTCTCTTTGGGAAGATGCGCCTGTTATTGTCTAAGGTGTGGCCTTCTCTGTCTTCTGTGGGGTGCAGAACTCCATCTAAAGGTGGAACAACAACCAAAGCAACTGGATGGGACCAAGCTAATGTGAGGTTGCTAGCCAAGGATGGCAGGAAAACCTGAGTCACTACCTGGCTTCAATTGCTTCAGCCACATTTTACTTGCATGTAGGGTTTTGCATGGGTAGGAAAAAAGACCCAGCTCAGTTTGGAGAACAACCTCCACAGGGGTCTTCTTAGGTTAATTAGAAGAGTGTAGTGCTGTGGTTCCCAAAGTGTGACCCAGCACAGCCTCAGCCAGTAACTTACTAGCAATGCGAAGCTTCAGGCCTTTCCCTAGATCACTGAATCAGAGACAG
Source organism: Dasyprocta punctata (assembly GCA_004363535.1). Classification (NCBI taxonomy): domain Eukaryota; kingdom Metazoa; phylum Chordata; class Mammalia; order Rodentia; family Dasyproctidae; genus Dasyprocta; species Dasyprocta punctata. The sequence goes on along the minus strand of RJWM01010527.1, from coordinate 34,825 downwards.
CAGTACATGGGGTAACCAGCCCTCCAAGTGATTTTGGTATATAATAGAGTTTGAGACCTGCTGTTGTAAGAGATGGAAAGAAACCCAGAATTTGAACCAAAAGATCTGACTCCTACTGTTATCTACAGCATATCTCTTCACTTCCTTTGGCATCTGTCTCCTCATTTGTCAAAGGACTGACATAGTTAATACCTTAAAGAAACACGCAGTGTAGTTCTAGGCTGTCCTGAAAAAAAGAAAAAAGAATGTAATCGAGCTAGTTTTGTGCACCTAGGACTCTGAGAGGCAAGCAATCCACATGAGCTGATGGAGGTGGAGAAAATTCCAGCTCTATCTGCATATTATCTGCTATTCTGTTTGCTCTCTTTCCACTAAGCTAAAATATTTCACACTGTTCTACCACAGTTGGTAAGCTAACAGGAAAATAACTTGCAATATTTAGCCGTTGTGCAAAGTTGCTTGAGAAGACCTGACTCACAGGGAATCCTTTGCGACCCAGTACAGAGACTCTCCCTTGGCTTCAGGGCTTGGATGCAAACTCTAGGGTATGTTTGTAGGACAGATCTTCAGGTTCCAGAGCAGTGTTTTGTCTCAATGTCTGTCTCAACCCACTCAGAAGTACCTGATAAGCAATTATGAAAATGTTACAGATGGCCACATGCAGGCTGCTGCAATTCTCTGTCCAGTATACCTTTCCTTCATGTTGATTGCTTTAAATGAAGAAAGTACAAATAGTTCAGTAAAAAGTGGGGAACCACCTTCAAGTCACTTTGGGGATTTGCTCAGAATGCTAAGGACTTCCACACTAACTTCAGGCTGCTAAGAGCAGAGAGACTGTTTGCTTAAGGCTGCTGGAAGCATCCAGTTCAGTCCCAAAACCAACATATCTTGACTAACATTAAGTAGATTCCATTTCAGTATTGACTTTAAAGCATTATTATTCCTTTAAAAAGTAACCCTCTATCCATCCCTGCGACATTGGACAAAATTTGTCATACCTTCCCTATCATTCCTTTTTTTTTTTTTTGGCAGTACCAGGGATCAAACCCAAGAATGCTCTACCACTGAGCTACACTCTTTTTATTTTTTGTTTTGAAAGAGGGTCTTGCTAAGTTACCCAGGCTAAATTCAGTATTGTGATCCTCCTGTATCAGCCTTCCAAGTAACTAGGATTACAAGGATGCATGACTGTTCCAGGATCTCCTTTCTAAAACTGTTGTCTAAAACATACTAGAATGATAAAAAAGGACTCGCTTTTAGTGCATCATACCTAGTAAGATCTTTTAGCTAGGTCTTAGCTAATAGCAGCATCCTAGCAGAGATAAGCTTCTTTCTTTGATTTGAATTGAAAATATACTTTGTCACAAAGTGAAATCACACAATAAATTGTCATTTAAAGGGAGATGATGGGGAGGGGACTAAAATATATTGCAAACTTGCATGTCTGATACTCCCTATATGACCATCTCTTTTCCTCGCAGAAACTCTGTGTTTGATTATTTGCATCTGATAGGCATAAGTATCCATAAAGAAGGTAGGTTAACTTTCTCAAGGAACTAACTGGGCTTTGATCCTTGAGCTGTGAGAAAGAGAAAGTCATTAGTACTGTAACACATAACATCAAGCCAAGGATTTCTGTTCTTATTTTATAATATACTTCCTCAAAGATGCTGAAGTGTTTTCTAAAGAGTTTACCCAGGAGAAAACAGAGAATGATGTGGAATGGAAGTATATTAGTTACAAAAATAATTCATGTTGTAACAGATAAAATATTTTAGTGAATCAACATAAAAGAAATTAATTTCTCACTTGTGTGTGAGGCCGTGCCATGGGTGGGTAAGGGGAAGGCACTCTAAACTCCCATCTCTACATTGACACTCACCTGGCCCTGAGTGGCACCATGCAGCCTGCAGACAACAGGTGAAGGGGAGGGGTGGAGGACAGAGCATTATAGGAGGTTTTTATGGGCCAGGCCTGGAAGTGGGATGCATCACATCTGCCCACATCCTGTTGGACCAAACTCGGGTGTATCACTTTACCTAAACACAAAGCAAGGTGGGAAAATTAGCCTAGCTATATGCCAAGGAGGAAAAGGAAGTGAATTTAGTGGGTATCCAACAGGTCGCGTCTTTACTACAGGAGCAGGAGCTGGGATAAATAGTCCCATCTAAACAGGGAGTTTGGTTCCTCAAGGGACAGGGACTTGGAGGGGTTGATAGGAAAACACTCTGACTTTTGTATGTCTAGAAGTTTTTTGATGAATTAACTCTTAGAATAATGATCAATGCCTTAGGCATTCCTCAAAACCTTTGACTGTCTACAGCAGATGATGGATGTCTAGAAAACACCCCTGACACAGCAGAGTTCAGTCGAGAATTCCAGTTGCACCAGCACCTTTTCGATCCAGAACATGACTACCCAGGCTTGGGCAAGTGGGTAAGTCCAAACACAGCTGCTAGTAGACTTGCATGTGGTTCTCTGAAGGTATTGATGGCAGAGATGAGCATTGTGGGTGGAGGGAGAGAAGGAAAAAATATTCAGAAGCTCAGTGTTCAAGAAATCTCTAGTTGAGAGGGACTTCAAGTAACTATCATGCCAAACTACACTCATGGGTCTAGGCAGCAATATGCCAAAACCATCCAAAGAAGGCACAGTCTAAACAGTTCACATCCATCTCCAGTCTCCAGAGGTTTCCACTCTGGTCCACCCCATACCCTGTGATATAACACACTCTCACATTTCACTAGTTCTTCATGCACCCATGAGAGGTTATCAAAGTGATTTTTAAGAAAAAGATACTGAGAAAACCTTGCAAACTTAATATTTGGGCTAAGGGAGATGATATCTCTTTAGATTAATGGAGAATCAAGGAAAAAGGATATCAGCAATTAGAAACAGACATAACATAATTCTGCTTTACCGAAAGAGAAAAGATTTCTACACGTGAAGCAGGGAGCTTGTCAGTCTCAGGTGAGTGTGTACAGCTGTCAGTTAAGGGAGTTGTTTGTAAACACTGGGAAAGAGAAATGGCCATTTGGCACTGATGTGCTAAAAACAAGTCTTGTCAACCTAGCTGTGTTTTTTTTACCTGCCAGCATTATTCATTTACTTGCAAGCTTGATAAGAGAATGAAATGGGCACGGTGCGTTTAGACTTCAGCAACTTATTTGACAAGTTCTTTTATGATCTTCTATTGGAAGAGGTAGAGTGATGCAGTAGAGGCAACAGAATATCACCAAAAGGGAGCTTGTTAAAGAATTCATGTCAATAGGGAGGGAGATTTTGCATGGTGTCTTGCATGTCTTAGTGCTACCCAACTCCACATTCTCATCAGTGCTTGTAATAAAAATATAGAACATGTACTTATGAGATTCTCAGAAGATGGTATAAAGTTGGAAGGATAACATTGGATGACACAATTGAAAGGCAAGAAGATCCCAATAGGCTGGAACAGTTAGCCAAACAAGATTAAAATTGAATGGGTATTGAGTGGGGTTCCTGTGGTTAGGCCTGCATAATCAAATGAGGAAGTCATGTAAGAGAAGTGGGGAAATACTTCAGAGTGTTAATTCTCATATAAGAGAAGGCAGCCAATGTATCTGTAGAGTGAGAGAATGAGTGAGATGAATGTGTGCGCAAGCAGATATTCCAAACCGCCTAAGCCCTCCTGAAGGCCTCCATCCCTTCTCAGTTCTGAAACCTCAAAAGTAAACTCCCACCTTTTTACCTTCTGTTCAGTTTCAGGAAAATGTTAGTAAGAACTGATTTGTGGAACCGTTTTGAAGCCTATTAGCAAAATTTAACGCATGGTAAATTAAACAGAAAAATGCCTATAATCTTTCAAATAGAGACTATACTTGTGAAAGAGTTGTATAAAAGTTATCTTGATGGCATATTAAAAAATGAAATAGAAAGAGAAGGAACTATGGACAGGAAGAAAATATGGGAAGCAATTCTAGTTAAGATGGCTATAATTATAGTGAAGAAGATTGACAATCCATGACATTTCAAGGCAGGGGGACTAACTAGAATCATTATCTGACATAAATTTAGCAGAAGGCAGAAAGAAGAGAGATTCTAGGTCTATATAAAATAGGTGATAATTAACTTTTCCTCTGAGGGCATTTTAGAGAGGAGAGGAAAACGGAGAAAGAGAGGAAGGAAAGGAGCAAAGAGAGGGAGGGGAAGAACAAAAGATCATAGAGGAGCACTGGGAAGGGATCTCAAGAACAGGGCAGTGTTGTCAAAGTACTAAATCAAGGAGCAAATGGAAGATATTGAGCCTATTCAACAGGTGCAAAGGGAAAAAGAAGGTATAGAGCCTGCTTTGTTTTGGGTACGGTGCTGTGCCGTATTCATCAAGACATGGTGCTGGTATTTCGAGAGCTTACAGTCTTGTGATTGAGATAAATGGGATGAGAATCTTCTCAGCTCCCAATTCTATCTATACTGCAAGGACCAGGTGCGATTGCTGGGAAACATGGAAACCAAGGGGAAGGGAGGTTCAGGGCTGGGGGCCATGGTGTCTGATTGGTACATTGGCTGCCAAGGACGTCAAAGCACTAATAAGGGCAGCTCCAAGTCTCAGCTGGGAGTGTATCCAGATTAATTGGAGGCTGAACGTGAGAAAACGTCCAAGTGACGGCAGAGAGCCCAGCTGGTATTGCGGAGTGGGAGAGATAGAAACTTCTCCCTTTCCAACTTTTCTTACCTCTTTCTGAAAACCTTTACAAATTTCTCTCACCAAGCTCCACTCACCCTCAGCACTTGTTAGGCCCATCCACTATCTCTCTCTTTCTGTGCTTCCTTCTCAAAATAATGACTTGAATTTCTGGCAGTCATTCCCTTACTTTGTCTATATCAGAGTTACAAATTAGAATTTAGGACCACATGAAAAAGATAATCACAGATCAGTGGTCAGAACAATGTTTACACACCTTTTGTCATCTGTAATTATATGTTTGTTTTGATTTAAGTTTCCTTGTTTATTTTCTCATTACCACCTAGTAGTGAAACAGATTTGCTTGGCTTTCACATGGGAGTGTGAATTGAGTATGTCTCAGGTTTTTTTTTATCTGGGATCCACAGCCTTCTTCTGTGTTTATGTAGAATGGTAATTTCAAACTTGTCTTCAACTCAACCATTCTTCAAGTTAACAAAGTAATTAATCATCTTTCATGATAGAACCGCACACAAGTCCCTATTTCCTTATTTGCTGCTAGCACTTCTCTGTTTTTGACATTAGCCAGAGCTGAGCTGTATCTTCAGCCTGATTCACATGTTATAAATATCAGTGTCTGTCATGTTTCCTGCATGTCTCCCTCTTTGTTAATGTATCAAGACACATTTATTAAATGTACATCATCTGCCTTCTGGGCCCTGTGTTAGATAATGGAAGACGCCAAGGAATAATAATTGTATTACACAATACAGTAGTAAACAGTGGTATTTATTGGGCATGCATTATGTGCCAGATACTATGCTAAATACTTCACCTCAGCTGTCTAATTCACTTTGCCTATCCTCATCACTTTCATCTTATAGATGAGAAAATGTAGGTTTAGGGAGCAGAGTAACTTAGCAACCCAGGGTGCTACTTGCCAGAGCTGGGAATTGAATCCAATCATCTGACTCCAGAGTTCTTTAAAAATTGAGTAAGTTACCTTTTATTGCAGCAGTCCTCTGAAAAAATTGTCTCAGATGGCAAATCCTTCTCTTTTCAAATTGCTTTGCACACCTTTTCATCAACATCTGATCATTTCCAGAGCTTGAACCATAGGAGAAATGGGGGGGCAGGACCCCTCTTTGACAAACTTTGTCATCTTTCATGACTTCAACATGTCTGAAGTCTGCTGTCTGGGTTTGTCTCAAGCTTCTATGTGATTAGATTTAAGTTATACTTTGAAAAATTGCTTTTGCTTGACATATAATAACTGTCCATATTTATGCAGTATAATGTGACATTTTAATCTACATATACAATGTGCAATGATCAGATTAGGGTAAATGGCATATCCATAATATTAAACATTGATCATTTCTTTGTATTGGGAACATTCGAAAATCCACTCTGCCACATGTTTTGAAATATACACTTCATCGTTGTCAAACATGGTTAAGCTTCTGCATACTTATACCTTCTTGATATTTGTTCTTAGTATCTTAGGTTTTTCTTTTTATTTTGGTACCAGGAATTGAATTTAGTGCCTTGTGCTTGCCAGGCAGGCACTGAGTCACCACTGTCATGCATCTAAAATGTGCTTATTTATCTGGAATCAGTATGGACTCATGAGTTTCTGTTAGTATTAATTTTGATGTTCAGACTGTCCTAATTCAGCCAGTTGGAGTCCCTTCAGACTGCCTTTTCTTTCCCTCTGACATGACTCCATCTTTTTTGATCACTTCTTTATTTTCTGACCTAGTGAGATATTCCAACTTCATTCATCCTTACACTTCCCTATCCTAGCCCAGAATCAGACATTTCCCCAAGAAGCCCCTCACTTCTCCCACCCTGGTTCCATTTAGGAATGGAATTTGAAACCAGGAACTGGGCAGCTGTCCAAAATCTTGATGGCACGATGGAAAGCCCTCATCATGAATTTAAACCTGCTACTCACATAGAAAGCAGGCTCATTGCTCCCCAAGGAATCAGCAATGAATGGGTGTCAGAAGAGATGATTGGTTTCTTCTCATTCATTTTGTGTACTTATTTTAGACCCACACTACACTTGCCAACCCCAGACAGGAATAGGGCTAATGGGTGATGCCCAGCCACTTTGCTGTAGGGGTGAGGAAGCATTCATCTACTTATCCTAATCCTAGCTCTCAGGGTAATTCTAAGACCATCTTTGAGATGAAGACTTGCCAGACCTTTTGTATTTCTTTTTGAATGAAGGCTTTTATGGGTATAATCTGCTCCACAATCTAAAGGGGATTGAAATGCTGTTGCCTTTTCCCTGGTGGCCCAGCAGAAACTGCGCCAGGAGTGTTTGGCAGTCTACTCCACGGCACCAGCTCCCAGGCCCCTGTGTGCTCTGCCAGCTCAGGCAGCTGGACAGGACTGTGCATAGGAAGGGCCACTGTTCTCACCCTCTTTCCCCACAGCCTCCCTTCCCTGGCTCTGACACCAACATTCAGAACATTCTCTGTGCACCAGACGTTGTTTATGTTCATAGACTGGAGGGAACAAGTCCAACGGCAGTACCCCATGCCTGCCCGCCTTGTCTCCCTTGTGATATTCACTTGATCTGTTTGTTCCTCCACTGAACAGAGAAAAAGCCATGGCCAGTACTGCACTGCCAATCCAGGCAAGGGAGGCCCCTTCACTCCTGGCACAGTCCCCCCGCAGAGTTGAGGTCAGGTGAGGGATAAGTGTGGCGAATTGCAGGCAGGGTAGAATTTAATGACTGTGAAAATGATGAAGCTCACTTTGTACTTGGCACTTTCACTTTCACACTTACGATTAAGAAAGGAAAAAAAAAACACCTTTATAAACTGGTAGCTCAGAGATACAAGTACTACATAAACTTGTTCCTCACCAGAACACTATCATTTCTTTCTTTCTTTCTTTTTTTTTCAGTCAGTATCAAGATATTTTCTTTAGAAGACATTGACTCATCTCTTTTCTACATCATTTTCCTTCTGGTTAAAAAAATAAAAATAAAACAGCACAAGTAAAACACTCGATTCTGCCTTCAGGTTTAGCATTCTGTCTTTTATAATCTCAATAGATGAGAAATGTGTTGAGCATGTGTCTGATATTCTAGAGCTCATTTAAGTCCACTGTGTGTTTGAAATGCAGCAATATGTGGAAACACTTACACAAACTGCGGCGACAGAGCCCTTTTTCTCCCCCACCAACATAACTCGCCTTTCTGCCAAGAAGTTTTTGGCAGTTTTTAAAAGGTTTACTCTATTAAAAATGTTATAGACCAAATGGTTTTCCGATTGTCTTGACTGGGGGCACTGACTTCAACCCCAGAAAAGAGGGGCGCAGAGTTATAGGGTCTTGTTTATTTACACAGAAGACTGTTGTTAATTGTCAGACACTGCTCTAGAGAACAATGTATGCGTACTGTTCATGAAAAGGGAGTTTGATATTGAGATAAAATTATTTATTTTAAACAAAGGCTGTTCAAAGTGAGGAGATGGGTTTCCAGTTCCCTTGTGTTTTATAAAATGCCATATTTTCCTGTTTATGTGATTGTTGATGACACTGTGTGCCTTGGGGCCCTGCAGAGGGCTTTATGAAAGCTACACTTGTGGTCTATCTTCCTGACATGACATTCCTTTCATCTAGCTTTGTTTCCAAAATATGTGTATGCAAATATCCAAGGGACACACCAAGCATTGCTTTTAAAATAGACATTCACCAAATTTGATCCATACTTCTGCTTATGTGTTTTCTTTTCTTCCCACTCTAGAACAAGAAACTCCTTTATGCGAAGATGAAGGGAGGACAGAGACGGAAGCGGAGGGTAACATGCATTGGCTGGGCTGTCATGGGGCCAAACTGTTTGCTGAGTGGGGGATTTGACAAATTGGGGCCCTCAGCTGTTGGGCAGCAGCAGAACGCTGTCCCATGCAATGCTGAGGGCTGAGCAGAGGTCCTGTGTGACTGGAGCCACACCTACAACGTCTGCCCTTGCTTTCTAGGATAACATCTCCAAACTTTAGCACATAAGTTTTAGTGGGATGCCCAGGTTTGTGGAGGATGTGTTTTATATCCCTCACTTGGGTGGGAAATGTAGGTAGTACCTGAGGCTATGTCTGCAGGTCAGTAGACAAAACCACTGACCCATCTGTGTCAATTTCATAAAAACACAAGACAGGGTTAAGGCAGTGTCAAACTGTATGCTGCAAGCCATCATTACAAAGGAACACTGGAGCAAAAGACTAGACAAATAAACCTCATTTCTCCTGAATCTCTTTTCTCTTGACCCAGCCAGACTGATATAGAATTCCCTCCATCTGTCTTATTTGTTTGCTGACTGCTGAGTTTACTAAATAAGTTACTAGTTATACCAGGGCTGTGCAGTGTGGAACCTTGATCTGAGTGCTCTGTGTTTTGGCTTTACCTCATATAAAGCTGGATGACAAATTTGCTTTGGGTTTCTCAGTGCATTTTATGACACTGAGACTTAATAAGTGATCAATGTCCAATCTGCTAATCCACTGGTATTTCATAGACAAAAAAGCCTGAACACTAGCCCTTTCTCCTGACCAGATTGGAGGGGCTGGAGGAGAGCGAACCTCATTATTACACGGTAAATCACCATAAGATAGTAATAATTTTAGTTAAAATATACAAAGCAAAACCTATATCCAAGGCCACTAAACATTTATTCAGAATAGTAGGCACCTGAACCCTGGCAAAATTTGGGAATCTGGACAGTGGTAACTATGATCACCCTGAATAGTTTTGCCACATTTAGATTGGTTCAAGAGGTGTGGATTTTAGGTCTCGACATTAAGCCTCTGGCCACTGTGCTGCCCAGCAATACACAGAAGACAAACAGCCAATTTCCTATGTGAGAAGTAGAGAGTTGTTACAACTGGAAGCAGATATTGTTTGGGAGAGTTCACAGGGTTATTAGGGGTTTTCATTGGTGATTGCAGCTTCAAATGGCAGGTGGTGACAGGAAGAGTATAATATGCTTTTGAGAGAACATCAAGAAATTCTATTCTAGGAGTTCAGAATACACATAATTTACCAGGAAGATGGCTTATATATCTCCCCAAGGAACAAAGGGGACATTTCCAAATAAGACCAATGATTGACCCACAATGAATAACTCAGCATGTAGCTTTGCCTTTACTTCCTGACCCACCATTCCTCGGGCCCCAACTCAGTGAATGACTGTGGGTCACAAACTAGGTTGCTTTTCCATGAGACCAGTGATTACCAAAACTCAAAATTCTGGCTAAAACACATATTATAAAGGACTTTACTTTGGCCTCAACTCCCTTCACATAAGAAAAGCTTAGAATTTGGAAAAATAAAGGTCACGTTGGTCCAAAGGTATCAAATTCTTCATGTTCTCAGGCATCTATGAAGACCCATTCTCAGGACATAAGCCATGAGCCTCTCTGAACAATTGAGAAAACAGAAGTTGCCTCCCTGAACATCAGACCTTAGATAGTGTTCCCATCTTGATTCAAAACCTTAGCCACCCCCTCAAAAACATGAATCAATATAAACAAATTATGGGCTTGCTTTTTTCCAAAGTCAACCCATCCCCCCAACAAGGCTAATCGTCTGCTGAGGGTTTCTAGGAGACACCAAAGCAAGGATCCATTCCTGTGGGTTCTTCCAGTTGTGCAAAGGGAATAATGTTCTCTGTGTAAGCTAACTAGCCCTCACCTGAGTGAGTGAGAAGACAAATATATAAGTGCCTCGCCCTCTGTAGAACATAATGAAAACCAAGGCTCATTATTATTATGCTCAAGTGTTGGATTCAATCCTGACAGTTAAACATCTATCCAAAAAGTTCAAGTAACTGCTTCTTTTCCTCCCTAATTATTTTCTTCCCTTTACATTTTCTTAGTCTGGACAGCAGGACTCGATCCAATGATATTTGATATTTGGTAAACATGAGCATCTCATAGTCTCTTTTACCATAATAGAAATTTTAGAATAAATATTATCACTAAATAGAAAAATATTTATGATATTAAATATACTTTTTCAATCTACATTTCTGCCTACCCGTATCCCCCAGGATAGGCCAGACCACTGTAGTTGACAATCCCCAACAGGAAAAATATTGTTTTGAGTATTTTGGAAATAACATTCTACTTTTTTAGCCATCCAAGGGCCTTGCTTACTTTGTAATTCCCACCTTGTCTGTGATGGATTTTTGCAGAGTGAGTTGTATCTTCAATAATTCATGCTCTTACTAGTCAGGATGTGGAAGGACATTTATAAATACTAAGTTCAGATTTTACTCCTCTTTTGGAGAATTCTGCTAACCTTTCAAGAGTGCTGTGGCAGGTCAGTCCCAGGGGCAAGAGAGAGTCACCTGTGAATGAACTGCCTCCATCCGTTGATGGAGGTTTGGCATGAAACAGAATTGCTGGTCATCTGTAACTACAGCCTCTTTTTTATATTTTTTTCCATTACTGGAAGACAATTTGAATAAACAAATATCTTCCAAATCTTTTGAATTTTTTTCTGCTTGCTAAACACTATGTTGTAAAGCTTCAATTACTAGCTCAAATCCAAACCTCAAAAAATAGATAGGTATTAGAGAAGGAATGAAAAAACCCTGACTCACATGAAATATCACAGATAAAAGAGATTTCAGAGTATAGAGTCTTGAACAAAAACAAAGTAGACTTCCAGAAAATTTCTTTCTTTTCTTTGGCTTTTGAATTTGACTGAGGGAGGGTGCAAATAATCACTAAAGCCCTTCCCTTAAGGAATATCTTTGGTGGATGCTGGCATGAAAGAGTCAGTCACAACCAAAAGATGACCTGGGACCAATTTTCAGATTCTAATTCTCACTTGGCCCTACTCTGTCACCTATTTTAGAACATTCTTCTTGTAAGATAATTTAATCTTCTTCAGATTCCCTTTCCCACCTAAGCAGAGCCATAGAATAATAATTCTCTTTCCTGTGAAGTATGGTATCTAAGTTAGTAGCAAAGACTTAGCTTAGCTGGTTCATCCCAAATCTTTATGCCCAAAATAATAATTTTTTAAAAGCCACATTCCAATTGATAAAGAACTCTATGGGTGTATGAATGACATACTGACTTACATTCATAATCCACCGAAGTATTAGTGCATTTGGTAATCTTTTGGTAGGTGGTGGGTAATATTGTTAGCCTGTTGTTAACCCAATAGATAAGAAACAATTTTTCACTCCTTTTGTGAAACGTCTGCATCTGACATTTACATGTAATACCAAACCATCATTGTTTTCAGAGTGTCAATCCATATCTACAAGGACAGAGGCTGGACAATGTTGTCGCAAAGAAGTCTGTCCCCCATTTTTCAGATGAGGACAAGGACCCAGAATAAAGAGAAGATGCTGAGTGGAAACTCACGCCCCACGCCACTAATGTGCATGTGTCACTAAAGCCCTTGCAAATAACAGCATGTTTCTGATGTAGACAATTATGGATGAAAAGCAGCTGTACTTACATTGTCCTTCACACTGATGACTCGGCTTTCTGCTAAGTTAGAATAAGAGCTCTTTATGTTTCTGTTTTTGTTTTTTTGATGTGGATCTTCAATGAACATTAACATTAAAATGTATATGTCAAGTACAATAAGAAACAAGACTAGGAAATGCTCAGATTTCTTGCAGTTTAAGTGGTGTTTGGGGCTGTGCTGTTTTGGCCAAGTCTGCAAAAAAGCTGGCATTTGATTTTGATTATGCAACGCATCCAGCCCTCAGGCCTTGTTACACACCAATAAAGAAGTCTGTGCCCACGAGGAGGACCTGACACATCTCTCTTGGCTGAATCTTAGTAAATGTTTATGCAAGCACTGGCGTGTGAGTGTGGGTTTTTTTTGGAACATTATAGAAACAATTTTCTTATTTACTAGAACAACCTGACATACTGACACATAAGACATGTTCTTATATGATCTTAATGGTGAGGGTATAGGAAGGGTATGAAGTAAATGGAGCAAGTATTACCCCAACTTTACAGATGGTAGGACTGAGAATGATTAACACACCATTAGATACAATCAGCAAAACTCATATGGGAAGGCTTTACAGGAGAGGTAGCCTAGCTTTGTCAATAAATAAATGTTGGCTAGTGGGGGGATAATACAGATTTTAAAGAACTTAAGGGATGTAAGAGACATGAATAAAATAAATATGTATGGGTCATCTTGGTATCCTGACTCAAATTTTTAAAAAACCAGTTAATTGGAGAGGTTGGAGCGGTGACTGGATATTCAGTGCCATTTAGTTGTCACATAGTATTATGATATTTTTAGGATCCCTTAGCTCTTAGGGATAAGCATTAAATGATGTATAAATTAAAATGATATGATATTTTAGATTTCCTTTGAAATAATCCAGTGGTAGCGTTGGGGGGAAAGTGGAGGGATGAATCCAGATTGGCCATGAATTGAGAGCTATGGAAGTTGGGTCATGTGTACTTGGGCATTCATTTGACTTCTACCTCAATATTTATGTATATTTGAAATTTCCTGTACTAGAACCACATTTAAAGGTTAAACTTAACAGTAGATTATTGTAAACATTGGCCTGGAAATAGCAGTGTAAGACAAGGTAGAAAGCTTCATGAATAAGGCTATGGAAAATATGAGAAAGCAAAATGGAAGATTAATGAAGATGCTTTTCCTGGGGCATCATGGAAGAAGTAACAAGGAGGTATATGGAGGAGAAAATCTGGTTAGTATCTTGGTGAGCTGGATGACAGGCACAGAGCAGCTGGGAGGAAAAGGGATTTTGTAGAAAAAGGAAGAAAACATGGAGGCAGTACAGATGGGGGTGGAGGTTGCCTCCATTGAAGAGCCAGACCATCCAGTGGAGTCCAAGCCACATCTACAGCAGAGACACATTGATTTTCCTGTGGGCTGGGAAGGGTGGGTTACCTCCTGTCTATCAGTGCTCCAGTCAAGGATGTTTGAAACCAGGAAGGTGGTTGAAGCCACCCCAGGGACATGTGGAGAACAAAAGAAGAGCATATTTGACACACCGCCAAAATGTAAGGCATACAGCAATAGTGTTATCAGCCATTAATCTTGACTGAACTTCCATTGTGCATACAGTCTACTGAGGGCCCCAGGACACCTGTATTCTCAGAGGAGTTTGCAATGGAGCCATTTTAGAAGAGAATCTCCTCTCTTTGTGTTGTTAGGAAACAGAAAACCAATAGGTTGCTTAGTGTTTTTGGCAGCATGTGTTTGAAGCTATCCTCTGCTCCTACTGCCTACCAAATAAGTCACCAGTTATAGTTTTCTGGGGATGGTTGTTCAAAATGTGTTTGTCTAAACAAGGAAGAACATCTCAGGGTCCACTTGAAATTCCTGAATAGACCAGTGCTCACCTAGCAGTGTTTTTTTTTTGTTTTGTTTTGTTTTTTAACCAAGGAGGTGGGGCTCTGACTGGGTTGTACAGCTACCTGGAGGTGATGGGACCTTAGAAAACTAGAGTCATCTACTTGATTTACACACAATGATTGCCACATGAGAAAGGACTATGACCACCCACTCTGCACTTCCCAATCTCCTGAAACAGAATTCTGTTTTTTCTCTGTTTACCTAGCTAGGGACAAAGGGCAACATAAACATATTTTCTCCTCTTCCCCTCTTTGAAAGCCTTCAGATATAAAAAGTTTCACTGAGACATGCCACAGTTACTAATCATGGCCATAAACATATGGTTTGGGAAGAGAAATATTCAAGTTCTCTGTATCTGCCACAGAATCACATTTTGATTACTAAGATACCAGTACCTTCACCTAGAAAAATGTGTACTGTCTTGGTTACTTTTCTTTTGTTGCTGGGACAAAACACCCAACACCCAAAATGAAGGAAGGAAACATTTATTTAACTCACTGTTGGTGGAGGTTTCAATCCATAATCAGCTGGCTCCAAGGCAGGGCGGCATGGCACTGGGGCAACACTTCAAGGCAGCAGCCAAAGCAAAAAGGGGAGTAAGCCTCTTCTCCTCCCTTATATTGTACACAACCCACCCCCGCACCTCCAGGGCAGATGTAGCACTCACAAAATCTCTTTGCCTTCCTCTTGCACAGGATGAGGATATTTACAAAGTAAGGATCCTGGCTCCCTGCTGAGTCAGTTAAACATCTAAACTCAAATTGACACAATGTATCAACCATAACAATCCAGCCTTTGTCAACTTGGCAACCTGACACATTTCTTTAAACTAGCCTTCAGATACAAAGACATTTCAGTCCATAATCTGCTGGTTCCAAGGCAGGGTGGCATGGCACTGGGGCAACACTTCAAAGCAGCAGCCAAGAGCATAAAGGAGAACAAGTCTCTTCTCCTCCCTTAAATTGTACACAGGCCACCCCTTCCCCCACTCTCCAGGGCTGGCACATTTATTTAAAATAGCAAACGCCAGTTAGATTGTCAGTTATAGAAACTCAGCCCTCCTGGAAAGAGTATCAGAGCAGGGGATGGGTGAAGGTAGGCACAGTTAGTCATTGTACCTACTGGCAGGCAGGCAAGCATGCACAGGAAAGGAAGTGGAGAACAGAGGGGTATAGGTTAAGAAACTCTGATTCTGGGGTTTCTTTATGAAATGAGTTATGGAAAATACTGATCCAGTTAAGTATCCCTGTGTGTTGGTGGGAAGCACTAAAAAAAGATAAAGGAAAAGCAGCTCTGGGCCTTATTGATAAAGTTAATGCAGTGTGCTCAGACAATCTCATACCCACATTTTGGGGCTGGCATTACAGATCAAGTAGAATGGCAAATAAATATATTGGGGTGTGAAGATGCATTATGGTAACCATTGTTGATTTCCTATTATCTTGTTTCAAACTCCTGTATCACTTACACTGTTTTGTTTTTATTGGCTTTATTCTGTTTTATTTTGCTTGGCTTTTTGTCTTTAAAATAAAAAATAACAAAAAAAAATGTAACAAAACAAAATAGATTCTACCTGTTCTCTGACACCCAAGAACAGCTTACTTGTTTACCCAAACTTCGCCTGGAGTCCTTTCTTGCCCTGATGTCAGAGTCAGTGAAAATGCTGTTTGAGGGGCAAAGAAAATCCATCAGAGCATCTGAAGTATGAAGGCACCTAGTGAGCTACTGAGGTCCCCGTTACTGTGCAATCAGTATGATCACTGCATGTACTCAGGGTGAAATACAGCAACAGCTGTTTTTATATTTCCAAGAACTTTTCAAGTACATACCTGACTTAGTAGCAGGTAGTCCAGAATCACCCTCTTCAGGGCCCTTTCAAACATTTATCTAAGAATCCCAAGGTCATTCGTTAATCAGAAGTGGGAAGTAAAGTTAGAGCACCCTTAATCTACAGTTAACAGTTGTTTCTAGAGTAAAATTCAACTTCATGACTACATGTGCTACCTCACCACTGTCTAATCCTGTCCTCTCTCTAAGAACTGGTGATTGCTTTTAAAATCCAAGCAAAAGCAAACAACATACACATTTATACACTTCTCACAGGACAGAAGGTTTTACGAAGCTACTCTCATAGGATCAGAAGGATCCAGTGGCCCTACCTCCAAGTGTACTACTTGTTTAGTCTCTGCTGCCCAAGCATACACAGAGCAGGCTTCCATTCAACATATCTTTTCACTGGGCCCTCAGGTTAATTTCTTTTTTTTTTTAGTTTTAAAATTTTTATTATATATGTGTGCAGTACATAATGATTACATCCATTGTGGGAAATTGGCAAAATTACGAATCTCAGTTTTATTTTTCCCTTACTTTTCCATCCACATTTAAATTTTTTTCTTTTTGGTTAGCATCGGATTCATTTGCTTATTTTATATGTCTTTATCAAATTAATCGTAATAGACACAGATTATGCCACACAAACTGTCCAAACACATAAGACACCTCCAGGAAGATGGTAGAGCAATAAACAGCAACAAAGAAACCTCTCTGAAATTTGGACTCTAGACACTGGAAAATAATAATTTGCGGAAGAAAAGAACAAAAGAGGTGGGTCCTATGAATCTAGGAGATGTCAGAAGGGAAAATTGGAGCCTGTAAAGAAATGAAGAGACATAAGGCCAGGAGTTTGGCTCAGCAGCTTAAGCACCTGTCTGCCAGGTGCAAGGTTGTGAGTTCCATCCCCGGTGCCGCAAAAAAAAAAAAAAAAAAAAAGCAGCAAACCGAATTTTCTCCCAGTTCCCAGCTGGCAGAATGAGAGAGGAGGGTGAAATCAAGACACAGTGGAAGCAGGTGAAGCAGTGAAGAAGCCTTCAGGGAAAAATGCACCAGTGGAACAGAGCACTGGGTACTGTGTGCTACAACAGCTAGTGAGTGACTCCAGTTCAGTCCAGTTGTTTTCTCCGCTGTAGAGGGTCCTTGGTCAGATACCATTTTAGGAAGGGGCCAACTGAAAAGTCTGAGAGCAACCAAGAGTTGACTTCAGTTCAGGGGTCCTAGTATTAATCTCCCATAGTGACTGGGTCAGGGACAACCACAGGAGACATCTGGGATCAGACAACCATGGTCAGGCCTGCAGTGCTCCAGTCCCATGACCAGAGGCCAGGACTGAACTTCCATGGATTTGAAAGTGCCAGAACCATCACTCTGCCCTAATCTTACTGTAAGCTCACTGGTGATTATCTGCCAGGGATGTGGGGTCTGACTGCTTCTTTTGTCTACCAGAGAGAGAAGAGTCACACCCCAAATTGACACTGCCATAAAACCATAGCCCTTAGAAGAGAACCACAGTCTGGAAATCACAGAAAAATTTCTTCCTTTTTTTGTCTTCTTATCTTTGATTTTTTTCAGTTTTTTTGGATCGTTTGTTTCATTTTTGTTTTTTCATGATTATGAACATTGTTTTTAGTCTTTTTGTTTAGTTCTGTTGTTTTCTTTCTTTCTTTCTTTCTTTCTTTCTTTCTTTTCTTTCTTTGTTTCTTTCCTGTCTTCTTTACTAGTTTCTCAAGGCTTGGGTAATGTTCCTTTGTCTTTCAGTCTTGCTTCTAATCTCTTCATCTTCTTTTATTTCTCTATTTTTTTGCTTTTTTCTCTTTAAAATTTTCTCCCCATAGAGTAAAATTCTCTATTTTTTTAAATAATAATGATAGTAATGATCAGAGTAAAGCAAAACAGAGAGAACCATATTGGGCCTCGAAGAGGACAGAAGAGAATCTCCCATATTTGCTACATTGCCTACTGTCACCTTCCAAAGAGATGCTCAGATTGCTGACCAGAGGCCTGCAAAATCTACGAAACAATACTAGCAAATAGTTGCTTGATGTTCCTTGGTTGCTATCAATTTTACCAGACCTCTGAAACAAGGTTGCTGACTGGGGGAAGGGGGGGAGTGTTTGTCTCTGATTCCAAGCCGGCGCGCCTGCTCGGCCCAGTGGGCTGGGCCCCCCAAGGGGGCATTCTCGTTCTCCTTTGGGGTCCCAAGAGCTGAGGCCCCTGGAAGGCCAAAATTCTCTATTGAGAGAACATTTACTGCATATAATTTTCTGATTTGTGTTAGATTTGTTATACAACTAAATTTTGTACCTATGTTTAAAGACATCAAATTATTAGTTATCACAGTTTGTCATATTCCAGCCTATGCTTGATGCTATTTTTTAATTAATTAAGTTTATGAGTACATTTAAGTGTACATAATGATCACATTCGTTATAGGGAATTTGTACTTGTACATCATATAACTCAATTATTTTTTTCCCATTTCCCTACCCTTCCTTCAACCCCTCTTTCCCTTCTTATTTACAAAGCATGGTTTCAGTTTTTTCCTTCCACTTGATTGATGTTATTAAGGTGACATAGCTGTTGTGGTCACTTGTTCTTCCTTGTATGCTAATACTTATGTTATCTGGCAGTCACAAACAATAGCACAATCCATTACCAAGGAAACACTAGGCCAAACAGGCTGCAATGCTTCATCTCTAATAAATTAAAGAGGAAAGATATTGGGACACTCTGAAAAACCAAAAACCAGGTAGGCCTAGAAGACATCTCTGAAAAGTAGTCATTCCCTAAAGAGGTCTTGATACTAGTGATACTAGTAATAAAGCTACCTATCACAAAAAATTTATAAGCCTCAATACAGAAAACAAGTAAAAAAACAGGAAGAAAGAAAAAAAGAAAGAAAGTAAGACTGAAAAAGAGAAAATATGGAAGCAAGATGCAACTCATAATCCCCAACATTCCCAAGGTGAAGTCAGGGGGCATTGAGATGAAAGAAATCAAAAGCCATACAGCTGAATTTCCTGAAATGGTAGCAGTAGAAGTAACAAAATAGATCAATAAGACTCTTGATAAAACTGAAACAGAAATAATTACACAGATAATTAAAGAGACATGACCCCAACGAAGGAAATCGTTAGTGAATCTAGAGTAGTGACTGAGTTGGAGATGTTCACATGTACAGAGTCAAGCACAGAGTATCCAAGGAATGCCCTGAGGGTATGGAGTTCCTGAGGTGAACAGGTGTTCCAACCCTGAGAACAAGGGGCATGAGAAGTAAGCTAGTTGTTAGGTAGAGTGGTATCAGCTGACATCAACATCCCATGTGTATAAATAAATGTCCTGCCATTGTTGAGCCGTTCTTTTCACCAAAAGGAGAGAGAACTCCACCTGATCCCAGCTTTCTATATCTTCATTTCTTGACATTCTCACTGACCTTCCTGGTCCCCACCCTGGGAAGTTTGGGAGTAGCAATGGCCAGGTGGCTGAACAGGGATCTCAGGCATGAGGAAATTCTTCATTTAGCAGGTGAGAAGGACACCTCTAGTGTGCACACAAAAAGGAGAGAGTTGTATCAAGATCATCAGTATTGAGCCCATCAATAGCATCTATATTGAGCCCAGAGATGTATTGATATCCTTAGTATTGAGCCTAGTAATATCCTCAGTACTGAACCTGTATCAGATATAAAAATGGGGCAAACAGTTCTCAAAGAACATATATGTGTATATACATAAAGATATATATATATATATATATATATATACACACATATGATGTGTGGAGATGTACATAGAAATGCTTGTTGTGTTATTGATTTCCATACCTATCTTTTTTTGTGTGGACATGGATTAGGGAGTGCCTTAACTGTCATACACTTGTTGAGATGACCACAGAGGATTTGGCTTAGAGCACTATTTTAAAATCAATCCCAAGCAGGATAAAGATGACAGAACAACAATTACACTGATAGAGCTTAAGCTCTCTATCCTTTCTCAATCAGATAAG
This sequence comes from Dasyprocta punctata, assembly GCA_004363535.1. Lineage (NCBI taxonomy): Eukaryota > Metazoa > Chordata > Mammalia > Rodentia > Dasyproctidae > Dasyprocta > Dasyprocta punctata. The sequence goes on along the minus strand of RJWM01010527.1, from coordinate 14,937 downwards.
GAAAAAGCTATGGGAGACAAAGAAGACCTTTCCCCACTAGAGGAGTATTTCACTGTGGCTTCAGTTTCATAGTCACCTAAGGTAAAATTGATAATTTTAGTTCAGCCACAATCAGCAACTTCTGCCTCTTCAGTTCGGAGAAATTTTGCTGTGTCACAGGCTAAAACTTCTACCCTTCATAGAATAGAGTCATTCTTTAATTGTTCAATAATCACTCTTTGAAAATGCAAATAAATGTTATAAGAAGGCTTTACAAGCCCACAAACAATAGACTACATTATCTGAGATGATTCAAATTTAAACAGATATTGTTCTCTTATATGCACAAGGATTACCTTGGCAGCAGCTATCACTCAAGTTATTCATCCACAGCCTAGAGAAAAGGGAAAAAACAAAGTTACTTGTTTCAGCTGTGGATGCAAGGGACATTTTGCCCAAAATTGCTGTGCTTCACCTGTAAGGGTAGAACAGCCATTATCTGTCCTTTCAACAAAAATTTTTAGTATCTACACAAACTGCAGATGAGGGTATCATTGGGCAAAGGGTGTAAATTCAAAACTGATGTGGAAGACTGAACTATTCTGGGAAACTTTCAGCAGGGCCCCAGCCTTGACAGATAGCGGGGATGCTATGGCACCGAGAGCTTCTGAGGCACCGTGACCAGACTGGCTTCATGCCATGGATTAGACTTAATGCCTTGGGTGGCTCATGGGGGGGACCCCTACTGTAGAGTTGGTGTTTGCATGCTGATGCAGGCAGAGGGACAAAAACCTGGCAGATTCCACCTCCCACATGTTGTGGTGCAAGTTCACTGGACCCTGCAGAGCCTTTAAACTACCAGCATGCCAGTGCCATGGCACTCACACCACACTCGACATCTGGAGGCTCTCAGGCTGGCAGGTGAGGGGGAGTGGGCAGACAGGCAAGTGAGCAATGGTAGAAGAGCAATGTCCTCACTTGGCTTTGCCACCACAGCCACCCTGGATGACCTACAATGCCCAGGAGACTCCATAGTCTGCTGGGACCCACACTGCACACCTCTGGTGGCCTTTGACTGCCTATGGGCACTTAAGACTGACAATGGCCCACCTTATACAAGTGCTGCCTTCCAAATGTTATGTGAAACATTCCACATTTCCCTTACCACAGGCATTCCTTACAATCTTCCAAGTCAAGAAATTGTTGAATGTGCTCACCATACATTCAAAATTCAACTCCAGGGCTTCCAGGAAGATGGCAGAACAGTAAGCAGCAGAGTAAACAGCCTCCCTGAGAGATATAGTCCAGATGCTGGAATATAGCATCATGGGGAACACAAGAAGGAAGGAAGTGGGTCCCCTGGACCCAGAAAGAATCTAAAGTGAGAATTGAAGCCCACAGAAAGAGGATAAAGAAAAACTTAAACGAAGAAGGTGGTAGCTGGCGGCACCTTTCCCCAGAGCCAGACCCACTGTGTGAGAGGAGCTGCTGCAACCTGGGAACACACAATCAAGGTGATGTGGTGGCGGTGACCCTGGAGGCCTCTGCTGAGAGGGGCAGCATTGGAGAAGAGTGGCAGTGGACAGAGAGAGCAGACCTGGAAGACTGAACTGGCTGATAGTGAATGCAGAGGACTCTGTCCTCCCGTGGGAGAAAGCAATTGGTCAGGAACCGTTTTGGAGTTGGGCTGGAAAGACCTGGAACCAGAGCTGCTCCTGGCTTCCTCCAGCAGCTCCTAGCTGGGCGCAGACCTGTGGAAATTGCTAGGACTGAGCCCTGCCCCCGCACGCATTCTAGGGGCCATCTCAGAGGGTCCCTGAGGGTAGCCAGCTTGATCTGGAGGCAGCAGCCCCACACATGCTCCAGGGGTGGTAGTGAAGGATCCCACTGGTGACCAGCCCAGGTTTGCAGGCAGCAGCCCTGCCCCTGCGCACTCCACCAGCCATCAGGGAGCCAACACAGGCTGGGAAAAGCAGCAGACAGCCCTGCAACAGCACACCCAATGGCCACCATCGGATATCTGTAGCCAGCACTGTCTAGAAGAACCAAACAGTCTCACTGCAGAGAAATTGTAGCCAATGTGGGGAGTGCCTGGGATCCCAGTACCCATTTTTCCAGAAGAACCCAGGAATATGTCAAGATGAAGAAGCGAAAGGCAGTCTTTGGCCTCCAGTCCAAGCAAAGCAAGTCCAGGAGATGCAAACGCAGAAGAGATCAGGAGTTGCACAACTGAGGTTTCTTTTTTTTTTTATTTTAAACAAAAGGAAAACAAGAAATCAAAACATAACAATTTCACCCCAACCAACAAAACAGCAACAGTCATCAGCATATTGGATATTCCCAAAAATTACTTAAGACAGAAAATACAGACATGAAACATTATCTAATTGTTAACAATTGTTTTCACATGAACATTTCACATTAAAAATAAAATTTGAAGGTGACACTGAAAAAATTACATTTTCCTCAAAATTCTTTTTCTCTGCCACAACTAATTTTTTATATACATAGATTTTGTTTCAGATGACATGATACTCTACCCATAGGATCCCAAGAACTCCACACCTGTCTTTCTGTGACAGCAATGTATTGAGGTCTCCCAAAACAGTTGTATTAAGGTTTACTTGATTTTTCAAGTCGATTCATAATTGTTTTATATAACTGGGTGGACTAGTATTTGTTGCATTAATATCTCTTCCTCTTAGATTGCTCCCTTACCAATATACAATGATCTTCTTTGTCTCTCTTAATCAATCTTGGCTTAAAATTAACTTTATCTGCAAATAGAATAGCTACCTCTGCTTTTTTCTGGGCTCCTGTTGCATGGAGTATTGTTTTCCATCCTTTAACTTTCAGCCTGAGTATCTTTTTGAATTAAATGTGTTTCTTGTGTACAGCATATTGTTAGATCTTGCTTCTTGATCCATTCTGCCAGTCTATGTGTTATAACGCGTGAACCCCCTTGTTGCCTGAGAGTACCCCCTTGCCCTGCTCCTGTAAAGATGTAGTGCCCCGATACACACAAGTTGTACTTTCCCAAGTGCCGTGTGCCTGAGAGTACCCGCCTTGTCCTCCTCTTGTAAGGATGCAATGCCCTGATTAACATGAGTTGTACTTTCCCAAGGGCCACATTTCTGTTCTGTATTGCGCCACTCCCCCGAAACCTAGCCAGGTGTAAACCCCCCAACGAAACCGTCCCCCACCCCAGGTGTTTGCGGTTTTACTGCTTAAAAGCGGTTTGTTTCCTCAGCTCAGGGCGCAGTCTTCCCTATGCATATGGGGACACTGCATCGCCAGGCCTGTGGTAATAAAGAGCTCTAATTTTTTCAGTTGGCCTTTAAATTGAGAGTTTTTGTTGGGATAGAGCATCGGTTACATCACTATGTCTTTTGACTAATGAATTTCCTCAACTGTTCCTTATCATGGAAGTATTTTTTTTCTCCCTCTATTTTAAAAGATAGTTTTGTGGGATACATCAATCTGGGTTGAAAGTTGTTTTCTTTTAGAACTTGGAGTACTTCACTCCAAGCTCTCCTTGACTTGAGAGTTTGTGCTGAGAAGTCCATTGTAATTCTGATGGGCTTTCCTTTATAGGTGATTTGTTTCTTTTCCCTAACAGCTTTTAAAATTTTATTCTTGTGTTGAATTTCTGGAATCTTGACAATGATATGCCTGGAAAGAGATTTTTCATCATTGCTAATGCCTCACTTATTTGTATGTCAAATTCTTTTTCTCTACCAGGAAAATTTTCTGACATGATGTCTGTAAGGATGTTTTTAATGTCATTTGTAGAATCTCCTGCTTGTTCACTGACTCTAATTAATCTTAAGTTATTTTTCTTTGTCTCATCAAGCAACTGCTGGATTAATATCTCATGATCCCTGGCTAATTTTGAAGAATCTTTCTTTTCCTGGTCACTAACTGCTAGCCTGTCTTCAATATCTGAGATCCTGTCCTCACATAGGCTTAATCTGCTTTGACTACTTTCAATAAAGTTTCTATTCTCCTGGATATCTACTGGAATCTGCTTTATGGAATCCATTTGCTTCCTATGTTGTCCTTCCATAATTTGCTTAAGCTTGTTTATTTTTTTGTCTGTATCTGCCCTAACATCACTAAGCATGGAGTATATTTTGGTAATCACTGTGGTTATTTGAGAGATTATTTCTGATTTCATTTTTTTCCAAAGCCTCATTCAACTGTTTTGTTATCACTTCAAAGAAACCTTGTAGAGGGCCTTCAGATTTTCCAGCCTCATTGCCCCCTGGGTTTGCTTTTGGTGAACTGGGTGTCTGGAGTTGTGACCTGTTTAAGTGTCTTCTCATTTATTTTCTTTTTTAGTTTAATTCCTAAAGTGATACCTGTTAGTTGCCTGCAGTGGATTACTTTAATGGCAGTATTAAGGACTTCCAGGTGATGAGCACTTCCCAGAGATATCTTCTAGGTGTAACTGATTCCTGGGCTCTGAGTCTATTGGAAAATCCCGCCTCCTCAGTTTGTCAGAGATGAGAAACCACTGAATGCCTAGCCCAGTCCCTAGTTCCTTGGCACCATGCCCCAGCCCTCTCTGCAACCCCCAGTCAATCCCAGTCCTGGACCAGCAAGGCCAACAGCTATCCAGTTCAATCGAGTCAGTTCTGGCTACAGTGGCACCCACAGAACCAAACACAGTTAACAAAACAGTAAACTGATCCAACCCCTGATTTACAACCCCCAACCATAAAAACTGAATTTATAGCCATACAACAGGATGCAAAACAATCATATACAATATTTAGGTTCACAAAATGTCAATTCTGTCCCCAAGGGTGAGGACCCAAAATGAATTTAAGAAAAAGCAGAAAAGTGGGAAAAGGGAAAAGAGACTGCAAGTAGGTTGGAGAACAAAGATGGGTCCACCAACTCAGGGAAACCACTGCAGAACACTGAGGGAAAAGAAAGCCAAAAGAGACAGAAAAGAGAACAGAACAAGACCAGACCCAAAAGGAGGGCAGAAACCACCCTCACACTAAAAAAAAAAAAATAAAATAAAAGAGTCCACTTCCAGGGTTCTCTCTGGATTCACTGGTAAACAGCCTGTGGAGACAGCAACCCAAATCGTGGCACTGTATCTCTGCAAGACAGCAACTGTTCTTGGATGGAGTAGTAGACAACCTTAGCAGGCCTACCCTGAGAACAGCCTCCTTGGGCTTGCAGCCATCCAAGCAGACTCCACAGGTCTGTGCCCAGCTAGGAACTGCTGGGGGAAGCCGAGAACAGTTTTAGCCCCAGGCATATCTGGTCCGACTCAGGAATGGCTTCCAGCAAATCATTCTCTCTCATGGGAGGACCAAGTCCTCTGCACTCACTGCCAGCCAGCACGGTCCTCTGCACCCACCATGCTCCTCCACTGAGGAATGGTTCTGCAGAGACCCTGAGGTCACCAGCCACTGCCAACACCATGACTGTGCACTGCTGGGCTCCAACAGCTCCCCTCACACAGTGAGTCCAGCTCTGGGTGAAGGCTCCATCAGCTACTACCTTCTTCTTCTTTTTTTTTTTATTTAAGAGAAAATAGATACAGAAGATAGAAACAAAAATCAAAAAAGACAGACAAACAACAACAGATCTGATACGATAACATTGTAGGTTTACACATTGAGGTGGTTGAAGTTTGACAGTAGTTACAATATTGCATATCATTACCTTCATAGGGGTTGATCGTATAGACAGATATAGACATGTAACATTTATCAATTCAGGTGTATTAACTTTTCTTTCTCAATAGCTATTGTATTTAGCAATATAGTTTTTTGAACTGTCTTATTTATGCATATTTATAAATTTATGTCTTTTTCCTTTTCTCTTCCTTCCTTCCTTTCCCCTTAGAATACCTCTTGTTATTATTGAAATAGCTACCCATAACATCAGGTCTAATAAAACCAAGCGAAATAGTTCAGAGTGAAACCAATAAAGTATAAAAGGATGGTCATACATAAAAGAAACAAAAAACTGAAGAGATCAGCAAACGACAACAACATATCTGATACTGTAAAATTATAGGTTTAGTAATTTAGATGGTTGGAATTTTACAGTGGTTACAACATTGTATATTGTTGCCATTAAGGGGGCTGTTCAGATTGACAGGTAAAGACATGTAGGATTGATCTGGTCTTATGAATATCAACTGTTCTCTCTCACCAGTTAATGCATTTAGTAGTATTGACTTTTAAACTATCTTATGAATACCCTTATATAAAACTATGTCTTTTTTCCATACCTTCCTTCCTCGGTTCCCCTTGTAATACCTCTTATTGTCTTCAAACTAAATGCACTTACCAATTGGCCAATTATAGTCAAATAAAATAGAACTGAATAAAACCAATAACAAATAAGATAATGGAGGCAATACATATTAATGCAACGTTGATTTCTATAATGCCTCATGTTAGCTTCAAGGCAGTTGCCTACATCATCTGTTGTAACACAATCATACTAAGATAGGTTAAAATCCCTCAGAAGAGAGCAGTGAAAGTAATACCTGGTTTTGATGCAGGGTGATCATATATCACTGAAGGCTACCCTTATAAATTTTGTTATCTTTACAATAGCTGTCTTTGTCATCATTTATGATGAAGATAGGCCAGTCGAGGTAGAATAGGATTAAACTAAACAGCTCATTGAAAACAATACTGGACTTAAATCCCATTAATGGATTATTCATTTGTCTGCCCTGCTCAGTGGTATCTCTCTGTCTCTTTTTCTGGAGCTGTGGACTTCTTTATCTCTCTCTAGAATGTCCTTCAGTATTCTCTGTAGGGTTGGCTTGGTTGTCATAAATTCCTTTAGTTGTTCTTTGTCGTGGAAGGATCTTGTTTCTCCGTTGATTTTAAAAGATAATTTTGTAGGGTACATTAATCTGGGTTGGAAGTTATTTTCCTCCAGGGCTTGAAATATTTCACTCCAAGCTCTTCCTGACCTGATGATTTGTGTTGAGAAGTCTGTCGTGATTCTGATGGGCCTTCCTTTGTAGATAATCTGTCTCTTTTCTCTAATAGCTTTTAATATTATATTTTTGTGTTGAATTTCTGGAATCTTGATTATTATATGTCTGGGTGTAGGCCTGTTTTGGTCAAGTTTAGCTGGAGTTCTATATGCTTCAGTTATCTGAAAGTCTCTTCCTGTTCCCATGCTTGAGAAGTTTTCTGAAATTATTTCTGTAAATAGTCTTTTAATTTGATTTGTATTGACCCCTGCTTTTTCACTCACACCTTTTATTCGTAAGTTATGTTTCCTTGGGTCGTCTTGCAGCCGTTGCACTGCCACTTCCAGATTTCTAATTATCTTGAGAAAGTGTCTCCTTTCTCTCTCCCAAGTTTCCATTCTTTCTTCCAGATACGAAAGTCTATCCTTAGTTTCCTTCAAGTGGTTCTGCCAACTTTTATTGGAGTCTTTGATATCCTGGTAGTCTCTCTGAATCTGATTAATGTGTTCTAAGTCTTTATTTGTTTCATTCTCAATTTCCTTTGATTTTCCATCCTCCACCTTTCTGGCTATGTTTCCTTTAGAGGCACTTAGCTATTTTCCTATTATGTATTTCATTTCAATTCTCAGTTGGACTAACAGTGCCGCTTTAATTTCTTTCATAGCTTCATGGAGTTGTCTCCCTACTTCGGTTGTCATCTCCTCTGAGAGTTTAATTTTTGGACTCCCAACATTGTCTGCCTTTGCGTCATCTGGGTTTGTGCTGCTTGTATTGGAGTCCAGAGAGCACCCTCTACCTTTCCGTCTTGGCATTTTCCTGGGCTCAGCTGAGAGCCCGTGTTGGCCCACTGTGTGTTTCCCCAGCCCACCTCCACTCCGCAGATGTCTGCTGCAGTGCACGAGGGTAGGGCCACTCCCTGTGAACCCTTACTGGCCATCCGCCAAACTTTCCCTATCACCCCCAGGGTGCCCACGCGGATTCCATCACGACCTTCCAGGAACCGTGCCTAATTAGGTGCAGTTCTGGTCTCAAGATGGATGTCTGTCCCTTGCTCTCCCTCGGGGGTGGGGGGGTAGGGGTCTGGGGGCTGCCGGGTTCACTCACTCGCCTGCTCAGGATCACCTTGCTCCACAATTGACTGCTGCCTCCGCTGTTCCCGCCACAGCAGCCGTAGGAATTCGACCGATTATCGCCAGCACCACAAAGGCACCTTCTCAGTTCGGGTCGCAGTGCTAATTGGATTCAGCTCCAGTCAGAGGTGTTGCTGGTCTCTGCCTTTGTTTATTTCATTTTTTTTTTACTCTTTCTGTGGGCTACAGTTCTCATTTTAGATTCTTCTTGGGTCTAGAGGACCCACCTCCCTCTTTTTTCCTTCTCTCTGTTATTATATTATTTTATATTCCAGCATTTGGATGGTATATTCAGGGAGTCTCCTTACCACAGTGTTATCTGGGCAGCCATCTTGCAGGAAGTCCTACCACCTTCTTCTTAATTGAATTTTTTCTTTTTGCTCACTCTGTGGGGTTCAATTCAGACTTCAGGCTCTTCCTGGGTCCAAGGAACCCATTTCCCTCCTTTTTGTCTTCCTCAAGATGGTGTGTTCCCACATCTAGATGGTGTCTCTCAGAGAGGCTGTTTTCCTTGCATCCTACTACTCCACCATCTTCCCAGAAGTCCCTGGATGCAGGACAACTGAAGTTTCTGAGATGATGACAACTGAAGTAAAGAAACAACTTCATGAGGCCATAAAAGAAATTACAGAAATACTAACTCAACTGAAAGAAGAAATGAAAAACATAATAAAATAATTTCTAGGCATCTCTAATGAAGACATAATGAAAAAATGGAGCATAGGAAAATAAGGGAAACCTTGAATGAACAATACAAAAAAGACTTAGAATACATGAAACAGATTCAAAGAGATAATCAGGAAATTAAAAACTCCATTGAAAGTTGGCAAAACCACTTGAAAGAAACTGAAAATAGACTTTCAAACCTTGCAGATAAGTTTGCAGCTTATGACCCCCAACCGAAATGTCTCTTAAAAATAACAAGGAACCTGGAAGTAACAATTCAACGGCTACAAGACAACACAAAGAACTATAACTTAAGAATAAAAGGTGTGAGTTAAAAAGCAGGGGTCAATACAAATGACATTAAAAGTCTATTTACAGAAATAATATCAGAATACTTCTCAAGCATGTGAAAAGGAAGTGACATTCAGATAAGTGAAGCATATAGAACTCCAGCTAACCATAACCAAAATAAATCCACACACAGACATATAATAATCAAGACCCCAGAAATTCAATGCAAAAACAGAATATTAGAAGCTGTTAGAGAAAAGAAACAGATTACCTATAAAGGAAAACCCATCGGAATCATGACAGATTTCTCAACACAAACCATCAGGTTAAGAAGAGCTTGGAGTGAAGTATTTAAAGCCCTGAAAGAAAACAACTTCCAATCCAGATTGATGTACCCTGCAAAACTATCTTTCAAAATTAATGGAGAAACAAGATACTTCCATGACAAAGAACAACTGAAGGAACTTATGACCACCAAGCTAACTCTACAAAGAATACTGAAGGACATTTTAGAGAGAGAGGTTTAAAAGACCACAGCTCCAGAAACAGTGGTAAAGCAGGGCAGACAATTGAATAGAGAGGAAAAGTAGGCAGCCAACAGCAGGAAAACAGCATGGCATAGACGAGGCAGTGCATGTTGTCCTTAACCATTAACATAGATGGCCTCAATTCACCAATAAAAAGAAACACAGGCAGAGTGGATTAGGAGACAGGATCCATCAATATACTTTATACAAGAAACACATTAAACTCAAAAAGAGGTTCATAGACTGAAAGTCAAAGGAGAGAGAACAATGCCCTATGTGACAGGGAACCATAAAGAAGTGGGGGTAGCTTGCCATAGTGGGCAAGAAAGATATGGCATTTTTATCTAATGGAAAGCTACTCAACTATAAAGAAAGATAACCTCAAGCCTCTTGTAGGTAAATGGATACAATTTAAGATCATGTTCATGGATGAAATGATCCATAGTCACATGGGTGAACATCATGTTATCTCCATAGTACAAAAAAACTAAAGCACTTAGTAGGATTCAAAATACACTATACATATTGTAAAAATGAAAGGGGAAGAAGTGTCTAAAAAATGAAGGCAGTGGCCTTTGTTAATCTATTATCGTGATTTGAGTCCTGTATTGTTTTCCTTGTTCTGTTTTGTTTGGTTTTGTTCTATTTTGGTATGTCTAATTTTATTATATTTGATGACATGGACAGCTATTTCAAAAATAACAAAGTACATTATGGTAGCCATTATTGATATCTGATCACCTTGTTTTGAAGCCCCGTATTGCTTTCATTGTTTTGTTTTGAGTGATTTTATTCTATTTTGATTTGTTTGATTGTATTTCAACTGATGATATAGGCAACTGGTTAGAAGATAAGAAGAAGCATTATGGTAACCAGTGTTGTTTTACTATTGTTTTGAAGTCCTGTATTTCTTCCATTGTTTTATTTTTATTGGTTTTATTCTGTACTATTTTGTTTGATTATATTATGCCTGATGGTATGGGCAGTCATTTTGAAGATAACCAGAAGTATCATAAGGGGAAAAGAAGAAAGAAAGGGAAAAGGAAAAAGACATAAATTTGTATATAAGTATATATAAGATAGTTAAAATGACTATACTACTAAATGCATTAGTTATTGAAAAAGAACAGTTAATACTCATGATTTGATCAATTTTTCATGTCTATATCTGTTAATCTAAACAACACCTTTGAAGGTAACAATATGAAACATTGCAACCATTGTCAAATTCCTATCATCTCATTTTGTAAACCTATAATGTCATTGTATTGGATTTGTTGTCGTTGTTTGTCTCTTTTGCTTTTTGTTTTTCTTTTCTGTGTCTTTTTTCTCTTAAATAAAAAATTAGAAAACAAAAACAAAACAAAATTCAACTATAAAAACAAAAGGGGACATTCTTCCCTAATAGATAAAAGATTTTGTTCCTTCCAAATTCTTCTTATAAGAGATCTCTGATAATTGACCTACAAAAAATTCTGACTAGCCTATTTGCAATTACAAACATCTAAAATTATAGAAGAGTTATTGTAATTAGACTTGACCAAAAAATATTTGAGTGCACTCTGATTTTGTAGGCAAATTGTCTGTTTGTCCAATCTACACAGATCATCTCTGTGTTGGTTTGTCTGTTTGTCTTATCTGTGAACAGCTGTTTTTTATCTGAGCTCAACAATTTAATTTCATTTATAGATTTAAAAAGCATGCTTCCACCTGGGATGCAATCTGGTCAATATGTTATCAAAATTGGTTTTCTCAGAGGTCATCAGAAATTCATTAAGATAACTAAATGGGAACACTTTGGTGAATAAAGGAGCAGCTGCCTGGGAAGTTATCCCAGCCTTTGTACATCAATAGGAAGCCCAAATAATCTCCATAACTTTATGAAAGACAACCCAAAAAAAGTTGCCAAAAAATATTATTGTGATTTACACTGGTCGGTATCAAAACATTAAGTTTCCTAGGCAATAAGATTTTCTGATTTAAAGATGCTCTGGTACAAAACTAAATGAAGAAAAGTTTTTGTATGGCTTTGGCAATTGATAGTTATTAATCTCATGTTGTTTCAAATGTATTTATGCTTCCAGATGTATTGGGGACCCAGCCAAGAGCCCCGATTGCCTGTATTAAGGGTACAGTGAGAAGATAAAATAAGAAACAGAGACAAATTTAGTGATACATGATAAGTGATTGGGAAGTCAATGTCTCCAGATAGGCCAAGATGACACTCCAAGACAGCCACTATTTATTGGCTGTATACAGTGATAAGCAGGGCTAGTGAAAGATTCAAAGTTGGCAGAAGGTTCAGAGGCCTATGACTCAGTAAGAAAGTATAATCTTGGGATGACTTAAGAAGGCAGAGATGATTTTATGTTAAGAAGGATCTTAGTCTGGAGTGTTTTTTAGATTTAGTCTTAGTGGATAAGAGAGGATGGCTCATTCCTAAAGAGTTAGTGGGAAATCTCAAATGGATAATAGCAATAATTCCAACCCTCTATTGTATCCCTTAGGGAACTATGCAAAATTAGCCATAGTGAATTTGTGGCCCTCAACACAGATGTACAGGTCTTCTAAAATGTAAAACAGAATTGTTTATGGTGATAGACTTTTTTTTCTCAGATTCAGACATTTGCCTTTTGTGCTTCAGTTGCTTGTGAAAGGAGGTCAAGCCAACATGAGATCACCAGTCAGAAATAATAAAAATGTATGTGATGTACATCCCACTAAAGGTCAACAAGTTAGGTAAAACTTCTTATGTACTAGATAAGGATAATTGACTAAAAGGGCTATTTTATGTCAAAATGAAAATTTAAGTGTGTTATAAAATGTCATCATGATTGTCATGCTACAATATTATATATGGTTTTGGATTGCAAATTTTCTGTGTAAAATTATATAACTGTTATATGTTAGCATTCTATACGGATTTAACTACTAGAATGTCCATGCTCAAGCAGAAATAATGGCTCTACTTTGTATCTCAAAGTGCTTCATATTCAAATAAAATTATTGTGTTAAGATCACTGCTCCTGCTACAATGTAATGCCATTAACCTTCTCTTCTGGATGTTTAACAACTGAGCTTTGAAGACCAAAAATTAGAAAAATAGATGGCCTAGAAGGAGAGCCAATATTTTGACCTCAGCCCTCTGAGGTCAGTGAAGAACCAAGATATAAGGGAATATTCTGGCAACATCCTACAACTCTGGTGAATTATACAAACTCCTGACCAAAGAGATTGTGGGACCACAGAAGAGAGTGATCTATAATGTATAGTATTCCTAAGGAGAGTCACCAGGAAGTAAAAGTTTCCCAAGCTTTCATGAAAGCAACTTGGTCAAGTAATGGCTGTGACTCATCCAGATGGCTGACACTGATAGAAAAACTTAAAGGTGTTGTGTATGGTTCCAAGGTAAATCCTGAGGAGACTGACTTTGATAGATAGCAAAAAAAATTGATTTTAGTTAATATGGGTCTCACTTTAAGTATGACCACAAGAAAGAAAATCATCTTCAGAGTCCTCCAAACACAACTCTTCCAACTTCAACTGAACACCCATAAATTGCAACAACAAAACAGAAAAAGGAGATGTCAGGAGTGGCTGAGCTGGAGATTGTTCACTTATGCAGAACTGAGAGCATGGAGTACCCAAGGAATGCCCTGAAGGCATGGAGCACCTGAGGTGAACAGTTGTTCCAGCCCTGAGAACACAGGGCATGAGGCAAGCTAGTTGTTAGGCAAATGAGTTTCACCTGACATCAATCTTTTGAATGTATAAATAAACTTAGTGCAGTTGTCAAGCAGGTCTTTTCACCAACAGGAGAGAGCTCTATGGGATCCCAGGCTTCTGTTCTACACTTTCTTGTGACCCTTTATGGTCCTCACTCAAGAAATCTAGAGAGCCATGCTGGCATGAAAGAGTAGATTCAGATGAAAAAATAATGAGGAGCTTAGGAAAGACAACCAAGCCATAAATACCGCAAATAGAAAAGAACTGGTTTCCATAAAACATACTCAATATAAATCCAGGAGATTAAAAAATTCTACTGAAATTATAAGCAAATGAGTCAACCAGTGTGAAGACAGAATATCAGATCTAGATAGGGTTGTGGTTGGTGATCATCAAAAGAAAGATGTCTTAAAAATAGCAAGGGACCATAGAAAATCCAATAGCTACTGGATTATGCAAATAAGATTAATATAAGATTAATTGGAATCAGTGAAGAATCTGAAGATAGCACAGGAAGCATAAAAAACCTGTTCACAGAAGTAATAGCAGAAAACTTTGCAAGCATGGAAAAAGAATTTGACATACAGATAAATGAGGCATATTAAATACCAAATAGCCTTGATCAGAAAAAAACCTACACCAAGGCATAAAATAGTAAAGATTCCAGAAATTCAATTCAAATACAGACTATTAAACGCTATTAGAGAAAAGAAACAAATCATGTATAAAGGAAAACCCATCAGAATCACAGTAGATTTCTCAACTTCAACCTTAAGTCAAGGAGAGCTTGGAGTGAAGTATTTTAAGCCCTAAATGAAAACAACCTCAACCCAGATTGATGTATCTGCAAAATTATCTTTTAAAACTGAGAGAAATAAGACAGTTCTATGACAAAGTAGATCTGAAGAAATCCATGAGCACCAAACCAGCACTCCAAAAAGTTCTGATGGATTTTCTAGAAAAAGACAATGAAGATAACAATTCCAAGAATCTCAATAGAATAAATCAACTTGGCAAGGCAAGAAATTAAATAGAAGGGGAGTAAAAAGGGACCCAACAAGTGGAAAATATAATGACCAGCATAAGTAAATACCTATCAATTATAACCAACAATGTGAATGGTCTCAATGCACCAATCAAAAGAAACAGATTGACAGAATGGATCAAGAAACAAGATGCAACAATATGTTGCATGCAATAAACACATTTAACTCAGAGAGAAATCCATAAACTGAAAGTCAAAGATGAAAAGCAACATTCCAAGTGACAGGAATCCAGAAAAAAGTAGGAATAGCTATTGTATTGCAGACAAGTAGGTTTCAAGCCAAGACTGATCAGAAGAGACAAAGGTCACTACATACTTTTTAAAGGAACAATCCATATATACACCAGCACATCCAATTATCAAACATTAATGATGCAAAAAGTCAGATAAACACTAATATATTGTAATGGGAGACCTCAATACCCCACTGTCACAAATAGACAGGTCAGCTAGGGGGAAAAAAAAACATCAGCTGAACCAAACTTCAGAACACAAGGAATTGATCAATATTTACAGAATATTCTACCCAACAACAACAGAATACACTTTCTTCTCACCAGCATGTAGGAATTTCTCCAAAATAGACCACATACCAACTCATATAACATG